>WUQG02403129.1:0-17263 GCA_011317285.2 Androctonus mauritanicus | reverse complement strand
CACCCACTGGACTCTAGGTGTGGGAGGTACCCCGACAAGGGGTGGTGACCACCAATCGGACAGTTCCCTCAGTGATGTGGAAACATTCAGGGGCAAAATAATCTACAACCCAGATGGTTCTGCATACATCATAGAGGGTGCCGGTGATTCAGAAGCCAGTGATGAAGAATGCAGTTTTGATCTACCTCAGCAGGAAGGATGTATCGTAGATGCTCGTGGAATGACTCCGCCTAATTTCAGGGTCATTCCAGAAGTGGTGAATGCATTTCACATTTCGAGAAACCCTGCCCTTAGTGCCCTGTACGGCCAAGCTTACAATCTCCTACAGGAGAGTACCAAAGTTCCTGAAGTCCCCGTGATGCATAGTTACAGGGTGATAACTGTAAGGCGTGATAAAGATAACAAATGTAAAGACAATAAAGATAGTAAGGGTTCAAAAAGGCCCGGTAGTAATTTGGAAAAATCTAATTTACCTTTCTTGGATTATTCATCTGTGCCCATCAAACCAATTCTTATGTGTTTCATTTGTAAGTTATCTTTTGGATACAGTAAATCTTTCGTTGCTCATGCAATGGGTGAGCATAATATTGGACTGAATGAAGAAGAGAGGGAGATTATGTCTCAGCAGAACATTTCAGCCATTATACAAGGTGTGGGAAAGGAAAAAGAACCATTGTTATCATTCCTAGAACCAATTCCTACATCATCCGCTCAGGACAATGTGTTACCAAAATTTCGTGGTAACTTTTTTCCCCATTCTATGAGTTCCTTTGTCTCTTCGAGCCCCATGGCATCCTTACTGAATGTTGTCAGCAGTGCTGTGTCTAGTGGTGCTGTTACAACAGTAGTTTCTGCTAGTTCGAGTCCCGTTTCGTCCATTCCACAAATAAAGTCAGCTCTGAGGACAGACAGGGCTTCTCCTGGAGCTGTCTTTAGTTCTGCATCTTCCATTACTACCAAGGATGAGGTGTTAGCGCCAGAACTTGAAGATCTGGCTAACATTGAAAAAATGGCAAAAGCAGCAGCAGCTGCTGCAGCCGCTGCAGAAGCAAGTGAGACAATGGTGATGTCAAATTCAGAAAGAAACCAACTAGAAAGATCAGGATCTACAAACATTCATGTAAATGACGCCAACTTTGCAGCTCAGGGAATCCAGGAAGACAGACAAGGAACTACTGCAACAAGTGGTGTAGACAGACCGACAAGTAGGGGTAGTGTAGACAGCATATCTCCTGGAGTGAGAGCATCTCCCAAAGTTCTACCGGTGCCCAGTCCCCATCTTTCCACTTGCCAATCTCCCACCCCATCCACCAGTCATGTGATTGGAGTATGTGCTCAACATCCTGATGGTAAAACAAACGGAGTAGAATGTCCCAAGTGTGACATGATTCTGGGTTCATCACGTTCTCTTGGAGGTCATATGACAATGATGCATTCCCGTAATTCATGCAAGACTCTTAAGTGTCCCAAATGCAATTGGCACTACAAGTACCAAGAGACATTAGAAATTCACATGAAAGAAAAACACCCAGAAAATGAAATGAACTGCATTTACTGTTTAGCTGGACAACCCCATCCACGTCTGGCACGTGGAGAAACATACACTTGCGGTTATAAACCGTATCGGTGTGAAGTGTGCAACTATTCCACCACTACTAAAGGTAACCTTAGTATACACATGCAATCAGATAAACACATTAATAATGTTCAAGAAATGCAAAATGGAACATTGTCAGCTGAACATATCCTTCAAACCCAAGGACTCCCACCCACTTCATTACCACCTGATCCCCAAATTGTGAAAAAACCACCCACTGCTCCTAAACCTAAAGCAACTTGGCGATGTGACATCTGTAATTACGAGACCAACGTTGCACGTAACTTGAGGATTCATATGACAAGTGAGAAACACACTCATAACATGATGGTGCTTCAACAAAACGTCAAACACATGCAGCAGTTAACAGCCTTTCAACAGGCTCAGGCCTTAGATCCACTTTTTCAGTTCCACCCAGGTTTGCTTCTTCCTTGTGATGCTCAGCTTCAACCCGAAGCTGCTCTAGCAGACATGGCTTACAACCATGCCTTGCTAATGATGGCTACTCAACAGCAGCAGCAGCAACAACAACAACAGCAGCAGCAGCAGCAACAACAACAACAACAGCAGCAGCAACAGCAACAACAACAGCAACAGCAGCAGCAACAACAACAACAACAGCAACAGCAGCAGCAACAACAACAACAGCAACAGAGAGCTATGGCAGCTGCAGCAGCAACTGGAAAGGCTAATTTGGGACCATCATCAAATATGAACCAATCAGTGGAGTTAAATCATCGCGAAACAGTATCACGTGGTGAAGTGCAGTATGATGAACTGAACAAGTTATTTCAGTGTTGTGTCTGTAACAACTTCTCTGCCGATACGGTAGAAACATTAAACCATCATGTGATGGAAGATCGTACGAGACAGCGTGAGGACGAAGTCCTCATGGTTGTCGCTGGTAGTTTTATTTGTAAGTTGTGCACTTATAAAACCAATCTTAAAGCTAACTTTCAGCTCCATTGCAAGACGGACAAACATCTTCAACGGTTACAACACGTCAACCACGTGAAGGAGGGTGGCGTTCGAAATGAATGGAAACTGAAATACGCCAATGTCAGCAACCCCGTCCAAGTACGTTGTAACGCATGCGATTATTACACCAACAGCATTCATAAACTTCAAGTGCATACAGCCAATCCTAGACACGAAGCCAGTGCTAAACTGTTCGTCCACTTCCAAATTGCAGAAACTGCAGTGATGGCAGAAAATAAGTATTATCATTGTAAATTGTGTAACTTCTCTTCGAGAACTAAAATTAATTTAATACAACATATACATTCCCTAAGACATTTAAGAAATGAAAATTTCCGTCAAATGCAACAAAAAAGCGAAGGAAGATCTGTCGAGGATGATATCATCAGAGAAACTTTTCTTGTCAAGGAATACAAGGGAAACGAAAAGATTATATTTGATTCCGAATTCGGTAAGGTGCATTTTCATCTTAATTAGTTATCTGCATGTTTCGCCGACATGTTAAGAATGTGTGGTTTCTGTTTGGTTAACTCTCAAGATATAATGTTATCCTTATTTTCGTGATTAACTCGAAGAAAATCAATGAACCAAGAAAATACGTATCTGTACAAGATGGATATTTATATATAAAAACTTTCGTAATTCGTTAGCAATGCAGAAATGAAGTTCACAATTTACACTCTCTGCCTTTCACATCGCAGATAATTTAATCAAATTCTAAAATATCATTTATTAAACCAATTAATATCATCAAACTTTTTATATTAAAAACAGCAATTTTAAATTAAAACGAAACATTTTGCTAGAAAAGATGCATTTTTAAAATAACAAACTAAATTTTTATCGTATTAAATTTCCTAATTTGATAAACTTGTCATTGCTAAAATTATAAACCATTTCCATAAATTTTTATAGAAACGCCATTGCTTGCATATCTGAATAATCTCCAAGTATTTTTGAAGGCAGAATTTCACCCGTTCATTACTGAACTCATTGTTTGTATTCTGTTTTTAAGAGCAAAAATTCCCTAAAATTAATATCTAAGATCAGGTAGTGGACATATTAATGTTAGCGTAACAATGACAAGGTAAATCCATTAAACTCGTTCTGTGATGCCCTACTTTATTCTTTTATTTCTTCAATTTATCTCTAGATATTTCTTTCTTTTTTTTTATCACGCCCAGTCGAAATCTTTCCAAATCAAAGTCACGATTTTGACGATCCTTCGCAAGTCATTAAACGTTTCTGCATATCTCACGAATTAGTTGCCCCAGAAAAAAGCTGTGCTCAATTCTCACACCACTTGGGAATACCGTTTCTTTTCAGTTTTTGTGTGTAAATTCTGTAAGATCTCTTGCCTTATTTTCATTTTTATGATCTTTTTATTCTTCTAGACTGTTCCTTTTTTTATTTTTTCCGCTTAATTCAAAATTATCGTTTGTTCGGATGCGATTGTCTTCGTGTCTTTCATGAATAATTCGAATTCGATGTTATCGGTGACGCAATTACCCTAGTTACGTCATAAATGTCCTTGTCATATTTATAGTTTTAGCTATGTTTATGAGCACGGTATTTTAATTTGTGCGAATCATTCCCCCCCTTTTTTAATACAGATGCGTATAGGATTCAGTTTAAATGTTACTACGAAAGTGTATTGGCAGTCTATATGGTATAAACTTTCCTAAAAAATATTTTAACTTAAAAAAATATTTTTCTATAATCTAGAGAGTTTCCAAACAAATAACGCATTTTAAATCAGTTAATTTTTATAAAATATTTAAAATTTTGTATTAAAGCAATTTAGTTTATAAAATAGACATTTTTATATATTAAATAGCTTCACCAAGCTAAAACTTTAATATTTTTTCCTTTCAAAAATACAGAAATTTCATATTCTATTTTTTTGTTTTTTTAATTCGTTAAGATTGATTGACTTTCTCTCCTCAGATGCGCGGTTTGGTACTGACTTGGATATACCCTCAATAGAAGAAACAACAGAAACGCCACCCGTTGCAAACGAAACACTACCTTTGGGTTCAGCACCCATGCTGAAACAAGCCCTCTTAGACCATTCCAAAACAACTAACTCAACAAACGAAGGTAGTGTTGATCAAACTCATTCGTGCCCATTCTGCAATTACACAAGTGCCAATGAAGTTCGCATCCAAATGCATGTGGTGGCACAACATTCCCAAAAGCCGTCGACAGTTTTGTGCCCTCTGTGTCAAGAAAGATTCAAAGAGTGGGTGAAACTCGAAAATCACCTAACAGAAGTTCATCACGTCAACAACGAAGGAGTTCAACGTCTTTTAGCATTGGTGGATAAATCCGATTGGATCATGCCTCCTTCGCAAGCTAAGCAAGGTAACGACGGAGGTGCACAAACTGAGGAGATTGTTGATTGTAAGCAGGATTTAGTGGATGGAGACTGTAAAAATGAAGGTGAAATAACAGATAAAATGTTCATCGATGAAAATCCGATTGATGAATTTTCTTGCCATATGTGTGGTAAAACGTTCGTTAGTGTGGAAGAACTGTTTAATCATCAAAACGAATTAAGTCATCTGGAATTAAAAACGACGTCAAATGGGCCCAGGTATTTCTGCTGGAGGAAAGGTTGCAATCAGTATTTCAAATCAATAGCCACGCTTCAGATTCATTTCAAAGAAGTTCATACCAGAAGGACTCCTTTAGCTGTATCAGAGCGTCATGTATATAAATACCGATGTAACCAGTGCAGTTTGGCATTTAAAACCTTAGAAAAACTCCAACTTCATTCACAATATCATATCATTCGTGCAGCTACTAAGTGTGTACTGTGTGGAAAGAATTTTTTCCATTCCAGCCCTGCAGAAACACGTGGAATTAGCTCATGCAGATATGACGAAAGAAGAAGCGGAACAATATCGTGCTAGTCTTGCTAATAATCCTTTGCTCACAGGAGGAGTTTCGGGTATTTTAACTCCAGAAACTACTGACTTGTTGAAAAAAGAAGCAAGAGAAGATAATGAACAACAAGAAGATATGGCAATAGAACATGCTGAAAATCAAGAGAAAGAACACCCTCCCATAGAAACTGAGAATGAAGTGCAGGAAGTTGTCGATCAGTCGGTGCCAGAAGGTAATGGAGGAAAAGAACAACAGATATTTGAAGATTACATCAATAGTCAAGCAATGGCAGAAGATAGTTATAATGATCCGAGTAGAAAATACAAATGTCACCGCTGTAAAGTGGCCTTTACTCGTCAAAGCTATTTAACAAGTCACAATAAAACTTTGTTGCATAGAAAAGGTGAAAAGTTAAGTTATCCAATGGAAAAATATTTAGATCCAAATCGACCTTATAAATGCGACATATGCAAAGAATCATTCACGCAAAAGAACATACTTTTAGTTCATTATAATTCAGTTTCTCATCTCCATAAATTAAAACAGAGTATGAAGGAAAGCAATCAAACAGCAAATAATAATTCCCAGAACAATTCAGTTACTTCTTCAAATTCGGTTCCGACAGTAACAACATCTACAGGCATTAATAATTTGCCATCCACTAATGCATCAACGTCTGCTAATGACTCTGATAAGAAACCATACAAATGTAACATTTGTAAGGTTGCCTATAGTCAAGGATCTACCTTAGACATTCATATACGTTCAGTGTTGCACCAGACTAGGGCATCTAAATTACACGAACTGGCAATCACTGGACAAATAGATCTCAGTATTCCATTAGTAGAAAGGCCTGATCCAACCCATAATCAGGAACAGAAGTCTGGAGATGCGACGTTCACAACCAAAGTTTCACCGCCAACTAGTCAGTGTGCAAGTGCGGTGTCTCCTCATAATACGTCGAATTTAATGGATAACTTAACAACGTCCAATAATAATTTATCATCAAGAACTGGAGCTTTAAATAATATTTCTCCACAACTTCCTTTACAACTTTCACCTGATTCTTCATTGCAACAGGCATTGAATCTCGCACCCCACATCGGACAACCACCTGTTCTCATCCCTTCTCAAGTATCTCCACAAACAGTACTTACTTGCCAACGCTGCAATGCTGTATTTATGTCTCAGGAAGCTCTGATACAACACCAACAGTTATATTGTTTCTTTCCACAACCATCAGCATCTGTTTTAGGTAATGCAACTACTCCAAATCCTGTACAGTCATCAAATCTTCAAAGCCATTCTGCACAACAGCAATCTCCCCAGCAACATAGGTTACAGTTAACTCCAGATAAAGATGAACAAAATAAAGCTGGACAGTTATTGCAATTAACATCTGCAGAACCATCAACGTCACCATCTCAACCTCCTCCACCACAGACAAGTCCTGGACTTAGTCAACAGCAAATGTTACGTGCAAAATTTGCATTCCCAAGAACCAAACCTCTCATGTACAGACACCTTTTAGAAAGTTTTGGTTTTGATGTTGTAATGCAGTTCAATGAATTAACGCAGAAAAAACCAAAGAAGGAAGTAGATAAGCGAGATGGAGATGACGATGTTTCTGAAGGTGTTTCGGTTAATCAGAACTGTAGAGAAGAAATGTGTAATAGTATTAATAATAATAATAATAATAACAACAACAACAACAACAACAATAATAATAATAATAATGAAGAGGAAGAAAAGATTGGTAAAACACACCTACCAGAAATTAATAAATCTCTGTGTCCTCTTTGTCAAAAAGAATTTTCAAGTATTTGGGTTTTGAAAACTCATCAAGAAGAAATCCATAAAGTTATAGTTCCAGTGGAAATAGTGGAAAAGTTTGCATTAGAATTTAGATCAGATTATGAAAAAAGAACTGCTAATCAAACAGAAAATCATTCTGAAGATCTTCCTGCGCCATCTGAAGCTAGTTGTTCATCTCCTTCCGTTAGTGCAGAATCCAGTCATGGACCAACTCCAACTCCTGTGTCAACATCCCTTCCTCCTGTTTTCATGCCAACTTCCGGTACACCACCAGCAACTTCCTTTTCTTCTATTGATATGGCGTCTTCCGTTACCACCAGTCAAATGGCGGCACAACTTCAGTTCAATCAACTTTTGATGAGTATGGGTTTGGGGATGGGATTACCTATGGGCATGAACATGCCTTTCGCTGCTGCAATGAATCTTCATCCTCCACTCATACCCGTCATGATGCCACCTCCTTTAGATCCTTTAGTAGCTTCTGCTTTTAGTCATCCCATAATGCCTGGTGCCATGGATCCAAATTTCTTCAATGCTCAACAAAAGCTTCTCCAGCAACAACAACAATTAGCCCAGACTCAACAAAAGCGTGCTCGCACCAGGATCAGTGACGAACAGTTAAAAATTTTGAGAGCTTATTTCGACATTAACAATTCGCCAACAGAAGAACAACTGATGGAGATGTCTGACAAGTCTGGATTACCTCTCAAGGTAATAAAACACTGGTTTCGAAACACTTTGTTTAAAGAAAGGCAACGGAACAAGGATTCTCCTTATAATTTTAATAATCCACCATCAACATTCCTCAATTTAGAAGAATATGAAAAAACAGGAGAAGCAAAGGTTGTGGATCTCAAATCTTTAACGAATGAAAATGATCCCAATCTAAAGTTTAATGAAAACAAGCATGAATCAAAAGCTTCAACTGAGCAGGAGAATAACGCCAATTCCGAAGAACTATCTGTAAAACAGGAAGCAAATAAGCAAATGTTTCCAGATACAAAATGCATGCTACCAACATCTAATCCATCCCAAGGGTTTCCATCTACGAGTAGCATGTCCGTAACATCAGTTCAAGCTGCAGCGTGTTCTCTTCCTTCCACTTTTACATTCCCTAGCCACAGTTTGGACATCACAGGCAAAAATATGCTTTCAACCGATATCACAACTTCCCCTCAAACATCAACTTTAACAACTCCTACGACTCCAACGCCATGTACGCCACCAATCTCGGAATCACCTCATTCAACCGGAACACCGAATTCTAGCGGAACAACCACACCAACTACCACTAGCAGTTCTACCACAGGCAAAAGGGCCAACCGTACTAGATTCACAGACTATCAGATAAAGGTTTTGCAAGAATTTTTCGAATCGAATGCATATCCGAAAGATGATGATTTGGAATATCTGTCGAAATTACTGAATCTCAGTCCGCGCGTGATTGTCGTGTGGTTTCAGAATGCCAGGCAAAAGGCTAGGAAAGTATACGAAAATCAACCGCCTGTGAATCCAGACGACGATGGTTTGGGAAGATTCCAAAGAACTCCAGGGTTGAATTATCAATGCAAGAAATGTCTACAAGTGTTTCAACGTTATTACGAACTTATCAAACATCAGAAAAGTGCTTGTTTCAAGGATGAAAATCCACTTGCAGCGCAAATTAAAGTTTCGAGTGGAAATAACGAAGATAGATCTCAATCTTCACCAGTAGCTAGCACTAGTCCAGCTCTCAATAGACCACCTCTTGAGAAATTTGGACAGAATGGTACCTACCGATGTGAAAAATGTAGTCTGGTATTTCCACGCATTGATCTCTGGCGCGAGCATCAAATTGTTCATATTATGAATCCCAACCTGTTTCCCAACTTCAATCCAAATTCGCCGTACGGAGGAGTATTACCCTATGATACTCAACCGACAATGCCTCCTCTGAAAAGAAAACTCTCCGAAGAAGAGGAAGTTAAAGAATCAGCAGAACAACCCAGAGATAAAAGACTAAGAACCACCATTTTACCAGAACAACTAGACTATCTTTATCAGAAATACCAGATGGAGAGTAATCCTAGTAGAAAGATGCTCGAAAGTATTGCGAGAGAAGTGGGACTGAAGAAACGGGTTGTCCAGGTGTGGTTTCAGAACACAAGGGCACGGGAACGGAAGGGCCAGTTCCGCGTTCACCAACAGGTGATTCACAAAAGGTGTCCCTTCTGTCGTGCATTGTTCAAAGCTAGATCGGCACTCGAATCCCATTTAGCCACTAGGCATGCTGATCAATATACAAAAGGAGATGTCAATATAGATAGTCTTCCTGATGGAGATTGTGATTCAAATCCAGAAATGCCATCGACGTCCATCACATCTGAAGAGAAGAACAACATGCTGAATTTTCCAGTTAGTATAGCGTCTCCTGTTACATCTTCATTTTCTTCTGTCTGTGCTGAATCAGTGCAGAACTCCATGAAAAAGTATTACGAGGACTCGCTGAAGAAATACCTGGATGAACTGTGTCCTCCGACCCATGTAAGCAAGGAATCTGCATTTCCAACAGACTTAAGTATTAAAGTGAAGACTACCGGAAGTCAGGAGAAACAAGAAGAGAAGAGCGAATCGCGAGAGATACCACTTGATCTAAGTAAGCCTCTAAAAGTTGGTGCATTAGAATTGGAAAGATCAGGTGAAATCCCAATCAATTTGAGTGAGAGGATAGTAGAAGATGGGATATCTCAAGCACCTAGTATCGACGAAGCTCCTTCGGAAACGTATTCAGAATCTACTGATAACATGGAAGGTGAAGATGCATCACACGAAAGTAATCCAACATCTCCCGCTTCTAATTTACACAATCAAAGATATCCTTCAGGTAGCGGCAAGCGATTCAGGACCCAAATGACAACAGTACAGTTAAAAGTGATGAAGTCGATTTTCTCAGAATACAAAACTCCTTCTATGGCAGAATGCGAAATGCTTGGTAGAGAAATAGGATTACCAAAAAGGGTGGTGCAAGTTTGGTTTCAAAATGCACGAGCAAAGGAAAAAAAATCAAAGTTGGTTTTTGCTAAAACTTTCGGACAAGAATTAGAAGTAGGTAAACCACCCGAAGAGTGTATTATGTGTGGTGTTAAATACAATCAAAAGTATTCAAATACCAATCTCCAAGATCATTTGTTCTCTAAGAAACACCTGGACAATTTAAAATTACAAATAACTAATTTAAAATTGAAAGAAGGCCAAGAAAGTATAGACAGACAAGAGCTAGCTGTATCTCTTGCATCATCATTACCGCAGACAATGCAGCAACAACAATCGCCAGATATGGATCACAGTGGATCTCCTCCAACACCATCTTCAGCAGGACAAGCAAATTTGATGCAACAGCTTCAAATGATGGGACTACAACAAATGGCAGCTGGTTTACCGATTCCGATGAATCTGAATCAAACAACAGGAAATCTGACTATGAACATGCCCTCTCAGCCATCGTCATCGGCTCCAACGGGCTCTAAACTGGAGCAAGATAAGAACAGAAACAATTCGAAAAGTGAAAAATCACCAACGAATGGTACTTCTACGAATAACATTAAAGGTACAGTTTCTAATGACATTTCATGCAAAGCAAAAGAAGAGGACAAGGAATTAGGTTCTATAACGCCAGCAGCCAATCAGACTAACAACAACATGCTGAATCCCATGGGTGACTTCGTCCTTTCTAGCAACGAGTCTTCAGCAGCAACAGCAACTAATCTCTTTCCATACATGTATGCCGGCTTTCCAGGTTATTATGCAGGTGTACCTGGAGCCTTCATCCATCCCACCATGTATACAGGTAGGAATCAACTGTGACACGCGCACACCAAGTGTTAAAAAGAATGTCACCAGACAACACGATATTGCCAAATGTGTAGATGTAATTTATCAATTTTCCGAACTAATTTATTCTCCAGTTTTGAACGTTGGTTGGATGGCCAGTTCTTTATTTTTACCCCCTCCGTTTATTTGTTATGTTCTCATTTTACCACCGATGATGTCACCGAAAAAAATCGGTGTGAATAAATAATCACATCGTGAAGATAATTGTGATGAGAGCAAAATTATTGTGTACATACATGATGGTGATAAGAATGTGTAGTAAAATACATAGTGGCCTTGTAGGACACACAAGTTGTACACAAGAAGACTGATTTTTGTACTTCAAATTAACAATCCGAGTATTATAGTGTTTTACGCTTCGTGATACAAACTGTCCCCACAAATGGAAAAAAAAGCTCAGGTATTGTAGTGTAAACCTTTCTCCTGTGTGTGTTGCCTTAATCTGTGTTTTATGCTGCTATAATGCTATCGCGAAAGTGATACGAGGGATCAAGGTTCTGCACTGATTTATATAATATTAATGAAGCAATTAATTTGTCTTAAGATGTGTAGATACAGTAGATGTTGGAATGAATTTAGGTGGACCTTCTTGGTGTGTAAAATAGAAGAACCATCCCATCACCCGGTAAGGGAAATTTTTTATCCTGTTAAGTTGATGGTGTGACATTGGGAGACTTACCCCGTTGTCAAGATTGTTTTGTACATGTGTTTATATATATTATTATTTTTAAACCTCTTTCCCACCCACCCAACATCCAATGATAAAGTAGTTGTACAGGCATGTAATGGTTGTGTAATGAAAGTAGAAACCTTGCCTTCCACCCAGAATTGCTCTTTGTTAAAATAAGAAAAGATAAAAATGGCCATTGTAGAACAATTATTTTAAAATTTTCCCCTTCCCCAGTGTACATAGAACGGAAAGTGTCCTTTTTAATACAAAAAAAATGTTGCTATGTGTGTGGGGTGTGTATTGTGATATCTGTAAAACAAACGAAATTAGATGTCACATCTACCCCTTGTATGTTGCATGTTCGTTGCCAATCAGTTTGAAGCATCTTTGATCTTATGCTGGAGGCATGTCCGTTTACACTTTTTTTTCCCCAATCCAGTTTCCCTCAGTTGCAGATGGCCTATTGATCTAATGCTTGGCTGTTAGTGAGGGATGAGATCGTCTAGCAAGTTGTTGTGTTTGTCAGTCTCTTTATTTCTATATCCCCTATATGGCTGTGAAATGACAAAAATTATTTTTATTTGTAAATAAGGGAGTGCGATGATATTTGCCCATTGTAACCAATTTGCTTAGGCAAGTACTGTAAAATAAAATTGTTTTTGAGATGAAATGATTTGTTTTTTGTTTTTGTTTTTTATTTATTTTTCATTCATAACGCGATCGTTTTTAAGTGTTTCTCTTGATCTTTTCCCCCTCTTCCCTGTTTGAACTGTCTCCTTTCCTGTATTTAGCTGATTTTAAATGATTTGCATCGATGTACGATTGTCAAATTATTCCCTTCCTTAGATGTAGTGTCTTGGCTTTTTTATATAAGTGTTTTTTTATTATTTTATTATTATTTTTCATTTTTATCTCCTGATGTTTATCTATCTGCTGATGATATTTTAACGCCTTTCTTAAATAACCGCGAAGAAAAAAAAATTATTATAATAAATTTTTTTAATAATTAATCGTTAAAATTCGTTAAAGTGCAAATCTTTGATGTCATATTCTTATTTAAAATCGGAAACTCTTCGCTAAGTGATGAGAAGATCAGGAAATCAGGTAAGTGTTACCCGTCTTTTTTCCCTTTCTCTGGAAATCTGCAAGATACAGATAAGCTATTTATTTATTTACTTATTTATTATTATATAGTATTAAACTTATTTTAGATGTAAAATATATATATTCCAGTCATTTATCACATTGATTTCATTGTGTGGCTTATGCCCGGATCTTCATCAGAGTGAATTACATCTGCATTGTCCATTAAGAAATAAAACCAATGTGAAATTCCATCTGTTCTGACAACAATCGCATGCCTATAATTATCGACGTCATTTCCTTAGCGTGACTCGCTAGGGAAATACCACATAGAAAAATCATGGGTTGAATCAACTGATTACTACACCCACACCTAAAACATGGGGCTCTTATAAGCCCCACTCACCAACCTTTTAACCTTCATTGCTCGAACACAAAAAGCGTTTTTATCATTTCGTAACATGATTTTATTTTTTATCAATTAAATTAGCGCAGCGCGCATGATTAATGTTTCCTCTTATAACCCACTTTCCACCATTAAAAAACACGAATTTATTGTATAAAAGCAGTCGAATTATTTTCGATATCAAATGAAAATAAATTTTAAATTACTCTTGTAGTTTGGTATTAAAGAAAAAAAAAGCGCATTTCGGTCGATGTAAACGATTTAGATAGGCATCAATTTAGATAGGACCATAGACATTTTGAACTGCAGCATCACGTAATTTAGAGGATATATCGATAAACAGCTAATTCGTACAGTTCAGTGCACTATTACCTCACTTCAGTTGCAGACACTACATAATCAGATTAGACTATCTTCCAGTAAACCATGCAACATTCTCTAGCTTAAATAATGAGAGAGAAATGCAATCGATAAGACAGAAATACATCCCTGTCTTACCTCAGATGATGAATGTCCGGAGCACATCTTGTCTTTATTGTAGATTAACTTTACTTGCGAGAGAGAGAGAGAGTATTGTCTCGCATTCTCTACTCTTATAGCAATTACTTTTTTTTATTTATTTTTTGTTAGATAGGATTGAATCAAACTTAATAAATAAATAAATACTGTAGGAAATAAATGATGTGGAATATGTAATTTATTCGAGGCGAGGTCGATTTTTACTTAATGACTAGGTTGCAGGAGTTTCGGTGATTAAGAAACACAATTAACAAGAGTCATTATCGATTTGAAATTCAGATAAGGACTGGTTAGAAAATAGTTAGAGGCACAGTTTATACGACTCGTGCCGAACAAGTTGTAGCAGTTGTTGTCAGTAACCTCATTAAATGATCGAATTGACCAGTAAACACAAAAGATAATATTAAACAGTTTTATCCAAACACAATATTCTTAATCCTGTTTTCGCTTAATGCATGTCGAATATTAATCCAAAATTATTACTAATTTTCCTACAGATGGAATTTTATCTTCATATCTACACCTGCAGAGCGAAAAATTAGCCTATGGGCACGATACCCTTCAGCTATTTTGTTATAACACATTATTATAATTTTCGAACATTTAAAGTACCACTACATCCAAAAGGTGACATTTTTCTTAATTATTTAATGTATTCCGGTTGTGCAAACAAATGCAGACTTTTAAGAGAAAAATAATGTTAACATATTAGTCTTTCGTCTTTACATTAAAGTTTATAAATAGAAAACAAAAGAGATACATTTTCTTTCACATTCCGCTATGCCGGAAACAGCTGCAGTTAGTAACTTCTTCCTCAAAGATGTATACACAATGTTTGAGTTGCGAACGATTTGAATTTTAATTATGTTTGCACAGCTTATAATACAGGAAGTCAGACCTCTTTTTTTTTAAATTCTTTGCAAATTAAGTTTAAAATTTTAACAATTGTAATGATACCTTATTTCGGAATTTGCAATTTTTCATCTACCTGCACCAGTAAGTATACCAATATAAAATTTATTCTTTTCTAAAAAAATAAATAAATAAAAATTTATGCATGTTGATATTTTTGTATATTGTGTCGGATTAATTTTCATATTTGTCTCTATCTTTTCTTTACTATATATACAGTATATATTTTAATTTTTGCTCTTATGCACCATTATTTTTAAATGCCTACGTGATCCATCCATGAAATTAGTTTTAAAACTTGGCATTTTATTCAAAACAAATTTTTTTCTTTTAAGTTTGAAACTGTAATTTGCAATTGTAAAACTCTTAACGAAATAACTCTGCAAGCAATTTTTTTTCCTCTTTTCTGTTTAGTGGTTTTTGCCATGTTTTTCTGGTTGGCACATCAAGTGTGATAACCGACTTCGCTCTTTAAAAGCGCATCATTTTTTCGAAGCGTTTTTGCATGGCTTTCAGCTTTTAAAAGGAAAACTTTGGATAATAATTATGGTATTTATTACCCAGCGTGTATTAATTATATTTATGGAGGCAGATAGGTGCTTAAAAAGCGCTTCGCTAATCGTCTTCTCGGAATTCATCTTTATCTCTTTGTTTCGCAAGCCGTAATTGAATTGAATACTCCCCCATTTCATTAATGTGGTGTTAATAGTTTTAGCGGGCGTAAGGCGACTCTTTCAGACCACAACCCTTTCATTCCTCGTTCTAGCTGCCTAGCCTCTGGAGAAAGCTGTTTAATCGCCACATTTAACAAGATCGATTTACAGTAATTAGTGTGCAGACAGAGACAGAGCTTTAAACGGCTGCCTGCAGGAACTGGTCGTCTCCAGCTTAATAGGGATCGCAACAGGTGATATTCGCTTCATTTAATCGTCGAGCTGCTTTGACTCCTTTTTTTTTTATTTCTTTTTCCTATTCCCCGCATGTTTTATCAAGGCTTTAGCGATTCGCTCCTTTCTTAATTTCTGTTTTAGCAATTAGATTCGCAACAGGGAAAATTCTCGTTTCTCCAGTTTCGCTTTCGTTCTTTCTGCACCTTGTGGGCCAAAAAAGACCGGATAGTTGGACGAGAATTAATGTTACAAATCTTGTAGCCGTGCTGGTATGCAATTCGAAATTCCTTTCTTCTACAACCGGCTTTACACTCGACTCTTGAGACAATTTCGCTTGACACTTGAATAAAGGGGACGATCGTCTAAAATGTAATACTCGTAGCACTTTTTCTTGGCTTAAAAGTCCATTTGTAGTAAGAATATCACGCTTTCTCTTCTGACTTTTGTGTTCGGATTTTCGATAAATGCCGACTCACTCCTCCTCTTCTACTAGTCTATCAAATAGAATATTTCTGGCGCTATTCTATTTTAAATAAAATATTTCCTTGCCTCAACTTTTCACATCGGCAGATTGGATTTTTGAAGCTTTCGACATAATGTAAATTTTAAAAGCAATAAGTAAAAAAAAAAATGCGTATATATATAAAAAGGAACACGTCTCCAGAGTAGGAAAACACGCATATTTATACCGTAAGAAGATCTGGTAGACAGTACGATATCTTTAAAGAAAAGTGGTTCTTCTAGTTCCATCGAGACATTCCCAATGGCAAACTGATGTTTCTGGCTGAATGACTGATGGCTGTTAAACCCATGGGACCCAGCGTGGTCCTTAAAGCATTTAGTCAACGCTGCAAACAAAAAGCAAGCAAGAAGAAGGAAGACGAAGAAGAAGAAAGAAAAAAAAATCCGAAGTCGGGAAAGTTAAAGAGCAAGGAGGGTAACTATCTACTAAACGAATAGGCTCCAGTTACCCAATCGTGTCGTACTGTTGTGTCTTTCCATTTCTAACCGTCCATAACTTAACAAATTAGATCATGGTCTATTGAGAGTGAGCTAGCGCCTAAAAGGGTTACAGACAACAAGGATCTAGAAGCGAGCGGCTGACGAGAATTAATGTTATCCATTTGCCGGCATAACGGTGGCCAACCTAATAGTATCTAGAGCTTAGCTGCCCACGGAGACGTTTCCAGCTTTGCGCTATTCAGCTATTCTATAAATGTCCAACATAAGCTGCACTTAAATAGAAACATTTGAAGTCTACTGCCGTTTATAAATACCGTTTCTAATTCTTTTATTAATCAAATTTAAAAGAAAAAAGAAAAGAAAATTCTAACCGGCGGAATGTCCGCGCAGAAAGAGTAGTAATAATAAAGAAAAAACGTAAATGGAAATTTAATTGAGTCGACCTCACAAATAACTACATAGAAACTATGCGGATCTATTATATATCTAGCATAAACTCGAAGAACTGCTAATAAATAAAGCCATCCCATTTCTCCATCCATCTCTTTCCCCTCTCAAATACAATGTAAGGTATATGTATATAGATACACACACACACACACACACACATATCTAAACCATACTATTGTTCGGACGTGATTCATACATAGACCTTGTAATGATACGTCTGA
>WUQG02403118.1:0-17263 GCA_011317285.2 Androctonus mauritanicus | reverse complement strand
TCCCACCTGAAGGAACTCTGGTTCTATCTAAACAAGGTATAAAGTATCATGCTGATGATTGAGTGGTATTGAGATAGCGAAAGATGCAATATCATGAACGATCTCTTCGAGTTTGAATTATATTTAAACCAATATACTATAACTGTACTATTGATTACAAAATCCAAATTGATCGTAAGAAAATGCAATTCACGTATCAATATAAAGATTTTTCTTACTATATCTCTATTTATACTCAAAGTATAAATATATATAATATGGATATTACCTGTGAAAGTTTTCACTTCATCGCATTTCTTGCCATCAAGGATATCTAAGTAATATTCGCAATTCACTTAATTATCTCGCTTATTGTTCCTTAATGGAGCACAAATTCCATATTTTGTGATAATAGCGTATTAGTCCGAGTAAATTTTATTAAAATTCTATCAAAAGTCATTTTTCACTGATTTATATTCACGTAAATAAAAGAGATTCATCAATATTCATAAGGATCTCTTTCAAAGAGTAACGATAATACTTTAACTCTCCTTTAACAAATTTACCACTTGTTTTCAACAGTAATGTTGGTATTTTAATACAGTTTCATTAAAATTTTACTTGTTTTTGGTTGGCTATTATTTACAAACAATAAAAGAGTTATTAATTATTAAAACCCATCACTTTTGGTAAATTTTTCAATTTTCTTGTGGTAAATAATAGATTAGAAAACTTATTGTTTTAACAGGAAATCAATTTTTTAAAATTTCATTTAATTACTTCCTCCTATATTTAATTAAATAACTTTTATCAGCGATATAAAAATATGTATATAAATAAATAAAAATTAATGCAAATTTCGTATATAAAACTTCAAAATACGTGATTTTATTGCGTATGGTTGATTAAAAAATAATAATGAATGCGATAGTATGCAGTAAATATGCTAGTCAATGACTTAAAATTCTCATTGTTGGTTATATTTTTGGTTATTAAAAATGTTTAAAATTCCATCTAAAAACAGGCGATCTGTGAAAAGATTTTAAAAAAAATCTCTTGCATAAATCTGTAAATATGAAAAAAATGAGAAAATCAATGGAAAATATTAGAATAATGCGAATGGTATGCATACTGAGAGTAGAATAGATCATTAGAGAACAGCAAAAATTTATTTATTTATTTATTTATTGCATACGAAAGCAGAGCTTATTATTTGCGAAAAGATTACTGTTCTACAATAGACTATCAGACAAGATGGATGACAGTAATGAATCTTAAGCAGTATCAAGTAGCAATATACGAATGGTAAATCTGCATTATATTAATCTCCATTTGTTTGCTTTTCATACAAAAATATATATATATATATTAATATTCTTTGGGATATAAAAGATCCTAATGGCATAAAGACTTCTACATTTACAAGTTATTGCAGATAAATTGCAGACTTCACAGAGTATTTCTTGTTGTTGGTATACGTTAGAAAGCTTACAAAAAGATCAATTTATGTTTATGAATTAATAAAGAAATATACTTTTATATAAATATTTATATATAAATAAAAAAAAAGGAAAGTATCAAAAAATCATACTCGATCTTCAGGGAAAAATTAAAAAGTTTTTCAGAAAGGAGAGTTGGGAAGCGTTTATATATGATGGTATCTTATAAAATTTATTCAGTTTTTTTAAATATTTAATTTTTCATTCAACTGAATAAGGCATTATTCAAATATAAGTAAAAAATTTAAAAGTTTATTCCAAAAACATTTTCTCTAAATATTTTTTTTTTCTTTCTTTTGCTAAAAATTGATTTTCGCGTTTAAAATAGATAAGTTTGTCAGTTTGCGATAAATAATTTTTCCGAAATAATCTATTGAATGCCTTTATAAAATTCATCAATTTATTATAAATATCATATGTGCCATGCAAACTTTGAAATTTTATGTAAATATTTAATAGTAATAAAAAAAATAAAAATATTTTCTCTACATAATGAAATGGAACTTTAAGTGATTTCTATGAAACTTCCTGTTTATATATATTTTCTTATAAAAAAATATTTATCGCTTATTAGTGACGTAAACAGAAGCAGTAATTTATGAAAGTAATTTATCTAGAAGGGAAATTATTCACGGTTATTTGTTGCATATTGAGAATTTTAGACTAGAAAATTGTTGTTATAAAAATAGCAACACAGTTGATGAATAACTTGGCAGACCGTTACTCATAACTGTAATATTTATAACATAAGTTTAGTTTAACAAGTAAGTAATCCGATGCTTGTTCTGCTAACAATTTTGCTTTGGTATACTTTGCTCAACTAAGCAAAGAATTGTTTAGAATAACAAATCCTAGCTTTGAAGAATAAAATTCGCTTGTATCCTTCGTTCTTCGCATCAATTATACGCTTATCTTGGTATAACAAGATTATGGAGGCAAGTTAAGGATTTGTACTCTACCGACTTTATCCACATCATAATACATATTCGGAAAATATCGACATCTGTGGCAGATATAAATATCGGCACTGTGAATATCTGTATTTATTCTTCAGATCGATATTTTATATAAGTTTTGGATCAATAAAGTACTTTTCGGACAAGATTTTTCTATAATATTGTCAAATCCAATAAATTCGTGAAAGGACTAGCCCAGATTCACTGATTGCTACTCAAAAATACTTCTCGCTATCGAATCAAGCTCATGTTTTCTTCATGGACATTGCTCTGAAATTTGTTGAAACACATCTATGTTTTGATAGCACATGCGAATAAATATTTCTTAGTATTTCAAAAGCGGCAGATAAACATAATAGTTAGGTTTCTGTGAAGAGTCAACCGAGTTAAACACGGAAAATATTCGAAAAAATTCTGGAGAAACTGCACAAACTTTTAAAAATGCATGCTACTCAAAAACTAAACTTGAAGTTAAAAATCTAAAAATATCTAAAAGCGCATTCATAAATATATTCTTGCAAATTAGATTTGTCTGTAATCTTCTTTATTTTCAATAGAATAAATAAAAATGATGCACTTTACTTTAACAGAAAAGGAATTACTGAAAACAAAAACCATCGATCAATTTATTGTTCAATTTTGTAAATGTCGAGTATTTGGACTAGACAATCATCAGATAAAACATTCTTTTCTAGCCAAAACCAATATCTGATTTGTTTAGGATCCCAATGCATTGTAGTTCTTGTTCTTCATTCGTATATCTGTAAAGTTTTCTAAAATTTATCGAATGTGCAGTATTATCAAAGTCAGTAAGATTCCTCTATCTTCAGTTTATCCGATATTCATGAATGTCAATACTTTCAAAGAGAATTTTTAAAGTAAATAAGTTTATAAAGTTTTCTTTCTGTTCTACTTCTGGTATTCTTTCTATAAACAATACCATGATTTCTTTAAAAATGTCTACGCAATGGATTAATATGATAAAAAATTACATGAGAATTTTTATATAAGTTTTATCTAGAAGAATACGAATTTTTTTCTGAAATTGATCCATATTTACGTGAGATTCTTACAGATGTTCAAAAAAGGGGAAGTACAGTATTTGTTTTTCTGTTAGTCTCAATAACAAATTGCGAATGTTTAACAAAAATACTTTTCTGATTACAGACAGTCTACAGTTTCTATTTATTGTTTATAATGTGCATTATTACTTTTTTTAAAAAGTCAAAAGGATTGGAAAGTCTGCAAGCAACAAAATTCTCTGTATTGCTGGCGAAAGACACTGTGAATGAATGAATGTATCGAGCTTTTGAAACATGTCGAATTTACCTTCATACTTTTTTCAACTTTATCAATGAATGACATAATGGTAATATGTTCCAATATAGCAAAATAACTTAAACGTTATTTAATACAGCATACTCATCACAGATAGTAATGTCATTGTACCAACTAGCTAGAAAGATAATAAATCACTAAAATAGTAAAATTTTTAATTTGTTTAAAACATGGAATAATTCAAAAAAATCATAAAAACAACCGATAAAGTAAAAAATTTCAATTTTATTATGTATTGGATTTTTGATGTTTCAGCTCTGTAAAAGCAATATCGAGATATTAGCCAAATAGAGCAGAAACGAATAAAAACTCTTAAAATACACCTGATTTTAAATGTGTATTTTTTAAGTGATGTGAATTCTAATCATGATAACTGGTAACTTTCTGTTTTAAAAATAGAAATAGATACTAGAACATACAATATTGGTAATATTTTGAACTTAAAGTCAATTGCAATCATGGAGAAATAATATTTTCCAATTAAAATTGAAAAATATCGAAAATCATTAAGAAAAATTTAGATAACTATTTCTAAACTATTCATATTTCTAGATTATTTATAAATCTAATAATAGACAACTATATTTCTCTCAATTCATCAATATCAGATCAATTCTAAAAATAAGTAATCCTAAAAAAAATTAGAAAAGATTAGATTCATATTTAGAATAGATAAATCTAACGTTTTGTCGTAAAATTCTAGAATATATCTAAAATCAACCAATCTGATCGTTCCTACTAATTTAGAAATAGCTGTCTATTTCTAGATTAGCTAGGAACGATCAGATTGGTTGATTCTACATATATATTCTAGAAAACGACAAAAGGTAAGATTTATCTATTCTAAAAATGAATCTAAGCTTTTCTGATTTTTCTAGGATCACTTATTTCTAGAATTGATCAATATCTAATCTTTTATAGATATTCTAGAACGAGTTATTTCTAGAATATATCTAGAATAGGTAACTAGTCCTAGAAAAGATATAGTTTGATCTCTTCTAGATATTTTAGAAATAATTAACTATTCTAGAATATCTAGTCCAATTTTATACCAATTATGTTGCTTTACTATCAATCAAAAATTTAATATTCCTACTGAAATACACAAAGTAAATATTTAGGCATTTAAATTATTTAGGTTTTTACGTCTATAATTAATAAAAAATTACTTTAAAAATTCAAATTATGTGTTATAATAAGAGAAAAATTAAGGCATCACGCATTTTTAAATGGGTTATAATAATAATAAATTCGTAAGTGATGAGTTCTTTGTATAAAAGTACAGCTAAACTGTTTAAATTATCACAAAACATATATCCTTCTCGAAAAATTATAAAGCAGAATTATCTAAATATGGAAAATATTAAAATTTTAGTCGATCTTCATTAATATTTTTTTCATAAAAATGTCATTTCGAAATATAAAACGTGTGTTTTGACAATTCAAAGTGTCACTAATTCAATTTATTTTGACATTTGACACTTACCTCATAAACATATGCAACAAGAATTAAAAAAAAAGTGTGATGATTAATATCAATTCACAAACGCAATTAATGGAACAATAAAACATTTAAACATATCCTAAATTATTTTATTATAAAAAGAAATAGAAAAATTCTGAAATATTTGCTTTTTTTTCCTTTAAAACTAAACTTTAAAGTAGAATTAAAAAAAAAAAATAGAAAAGAAATGTTAATGTCAACCAATTCCTTTCAGAAAAGAAGCGTTTTACATGTAAAGTTTATTTTTCTAATGATTACTTATATATAAAGAAAACCGATACATTGTGGACATCAAAGAGAAGCAGAATAGGACAAATCATGATCCAAATTTCGAAGCATAGCATGTATCGAAAATCGGATTCTTCAACATGAATAGACTGCTGGAAATTCGCCAGATCTTTATTCTATAGAGAACAACTTCATCTACATTTCAACAAAGTGTATCTATTGAGCCTTAGACCAAAATACGTATTGACATGATGAAAGAAGAAGTTCGGTTAGATAGAAATTAGACGGTAAGGAAACAACTAGATGCAAACTTTCGGCAATAAAAAATTATACTTCCAACAAACTAAAATCGTACTACTTACAACGTTATTATATACAGTAGGTTATTGACAATCAGCCTAGTGGTGTGTGCAATTTATATAACTCTATTTCTTGACTGTTCAAAAATATTTTGTTGATTTTAAAAATTTCAATTTATTTTATATTATACTAGTGATTTATATAGAAAAAGTTATATAATTTGAGGTTTTCTTAACGAAAATTTAATAAGATATACTTAAAATTGAAAGAACACACTATAAGAATTGGCAGTAATTATTTGCTTACTTGCCTAACACGTCGCCTATTTTAGATTTATTAAAGATGCTTGATTAAAATATATGTCAATAACATAAACCCTTTCTGGCATGTGTTAAAAATCTGTTAAATAGTTCAATGATTATTATGGAGAAGATCCAGAAGGTAAGCGTCTACCATACAAGTTAATGATTGAAAATATAGAATTACTTGATTTGTTTTCAAGATTAACTTCAATGTCTAGATCGATTTGTTTAATGTCTTGCAAGTCCTTTAAGTAGTTGAACAGATATTGAGAGACTACGAGAGTCAGATGTTTGAATGTCTGTAATTTTTAAACAGTTAAAATCATGGTTAAAAGATTGAGTTGGCTTTAATGGCAGAAAATCTATTAATTAATTCAAAAGTTGTTAGCAGTCTCATCATAGAAGAAAGAAAGTGAAAATCAACGTTCTCTTCTCAAGAAAAAAGTGAGATACTTTTCACACAGTCTTCCTGAAAAACGTGAAATCACCTCCGAAATGTGATCTCACTTTTCTTCAGAAGGAAAACTTTAAAAAATTCATCTAACTGAATCTTTTTCTTATATTTTTCATTTCAATATGGATAAAACTAGATAAAGATGCAATAATAAAATTATTAAAGTTATTTTATATGTTGCAAGCCATATAACGCTCTAACTAATCCTTTAATTGATTTGTTCCATTATATACTCTTGGTTAATTTTATAGTTTCCTGATTTACTGAGCATTCTCACTATTTTCTATTTCATCATAAAATCTTTGAAGCACATTTAACAGTTCATTGATCCTACAATAAATTTAAAACTACTCAATAGCTAAGCGTTATACAGATAAAATTACTTTTGTGTGTATGTATGTGTGTGTGTTAAATTTTCTGTAAACTTTTTTTTAACAATTACAGCGATAAAACTAATTTTAAAAAAGTGTCATTCAGTATATTATATTCAAATTTTAAGTTTTGTGATGCAGAAACAAATTTTAAATTTCGTTACAAAGAGAAGAAAATGTTAAAGTTGCTTTTTTTAAGAGGAAGCAAAAACGATATAAAAAAAAATTTTATTCATCGTGATAGCGCAAGAGCGTAAATAAAATAAAGATTCTCTTCTTCTTCCCGACGGATATAATTTTTATTTATTTGAAATATTATGAAAATTTGATAACTGGTTAGGAACAAGTAATTTGAGTGTATTTTCCACTTTTCTTTTTTTTCGTATTTTTTGTTAAATTCTTCATTTTTCTAGAACAATTTACTTCACCTCAAGTAAAGTTTTCCGAATGGTATCTTTATTTATAATTCATTTATGAAGTCTAAATTGGTTGACGTTGCTGTCGTATTATCTACACTCGTGGTGATGGTTATTGCGTGATTTTTCTAGCATTACTTCTGATTTCCAGCTTCCGTTCGAAATTTTTCTTATTTTCTCTTTGAAAAGTATTGAAGTTTCTTTTCTATTATAGTAATTTCTTTTTGATATTTTCTGTTTTTCAGTTAAATTTACCAAATTTTTTTAAAGCAAAAATATCACGAAATTGTGATTTTTCTGTCAGTATAAATTCGAAATCATACGGTAATTTTTATGAAATATTGCTTGCAGATATATTGCATTAATTTTTTATGTTCTTGATGAATGCAGTGACGTATCAAGGGGGTGAAGAGGGCGTACCGCCCCGGGCCTCTGATCAGAGGGCTTCCAAAGAACCTTAAGTTTTAAGTATATGTACCTATATGTAGGAATATAAAAACGGGACTTTGTATTCTGAGAGGATGATCACATATAAATGTGCCTATCATTTATATGTAATCATTTTAACTATTTAATTTTGATTAAATAAATGTTAATTATATATTTGTGTTGACATTTTGTATGGTGATCATTCCAATTATGGGGGAACAAGGCCTAGATAGTTGTAGGTCCATCATTGGATGATTGATTGAAATTTAAAATGTTAGAGTGAGAATCACTGATGAATATCTTGATGAAACAGTAGTTCAATGTTCATTACTGAAATTTTTCATCCTAGGAAAACACTAACACCATAAAATGCTAAAATTTTAATTTATTTTTATATTCTGGATTATAATCTTTCATATTTATAATGTAATAATTTGGTAAAATTATAGTATCTTATCCTGTTTAACGTGAAACATAGTTTAATTAAATTATTATAAACCTGATTGTTTCTCATATCAAACTCGGATCAGAATTATTGATTTTTAAAATTATTACTCCAAAAATTATTACCAAAAAATCCAGATATTGGTGTTACTGGAATGATCCCTTTAATGATTATTAATATTTTTCAGCATTACTTTAGAAATTCACAAAATTTCTCTCTCATGGATGATACATTTTGAGCAAAAAAGTCAAAATGTTCTGAAATGCATATCAAACAATCAATGGAGGAAAGAATATTTTGTTAAAAACATTTTGTTATACATAATTTTAAAAAAATGATTTTATTCATTCTTACTGCGGACTGAAGAACTAAAAAGTCATTATCATTTTTTTGTAATGCTTCAAGATTATCACTTTTGGAGAATTCTTCACTTTATGTTATTAATTCGGAAGCGAAAGAAAAATATTTATGGATGTCAGAGAAATGATGCTGTAGTATATAGATCAGCGGTTCTCAACCTTTTCATAAATGCGTGCCAACCTAATTCAAAATTCAAAAATTTCAGCGCCACCAATAAAAATATGCCTCACATACAAATAGGAAATCAAAATTATGCACATACCACTAGTCATGTCTCGTGTACTACAGGTTAAGAACCGCTGGTATAGATAATAATTGTTCTTTATACCAGTATTTGTTCTAAAATAACCATCAAAAATTGATAATTTTTGTAATCTTATCCTTTTATAACATGTATATTGTTTATCCTGTTATAATGAATATTTTTATCTTAACATGAAACTTAACGCGATGCTTATTTTTCAAAAACATTAATGCAATTATCGTTTGGATCGTTCCGTATGAAGTGATCTAGAGATCTCAGCTCGATCCTCTTCAATCTTACTGAAACTTGGTGTGAATATGCATGCAAGTTTCAGAGGAAGCTGTGCAGATTTTCAGTTCAAGAAATGACATGGTTAACGCGTGTAACGCGAATTAAATCACGAATAATTTTCAACTACGATTGTTGCATAACCATAACACTTAACACTCTAAATATTTATAAGTTTGTTCAGTTTTTACTGCTAAATCCAAAAAATAAATGTTTTCAAAGTTCATTGATCAAATTTTACCAATGTTTCAGAACAAATATTTCAGTGTTTGGCACTTTGAACTTAATTTTTTCTGCTACTATCGGAAAGAGCAGATTTTCAACTGCAAGAATAATGGCTTTCCAGTTTCTTCTTGAAGTTCTTCAAAATTAAGCCACTTGACATGGAATGACCCATTTTTTTGATGATTATTGTACATAACGACAATAAAAATTCTTGTTATATAAAATTTCAACATAGATAGAACCTGTTAGAGATTGTAAAGACTTTACTACTATCCCAGATGTGTGTACTACACGACTTCTCACTGAAAGACATGCGTTTCAATACAGGAGATAATCTGATAGTTCTGCGATTGTTTTGTTGATTATTGTTCAAGCATACATAAAACAAATATGCAACTATTCTATGAAAACTTGCAAGTTATTGCCTTCTTCCATAAACTTATATATACTATATTATGAAAAGAAGTTTTCATAATACAGTAGTGCGAAAACATTTTTCGTGATAACTGTGCCTTTTCATAATAATATTCCTTTGATAATACAGTATATTTTTGTTGCTACATGATGAAAACAAAACAAAAAATACTGAAAGTTTCTATGACACTAGATAAATATTAGAAATCAATCTCATTTGACATGCTTCGGAATGGATCCAAAAACAAAATGTTATATACATAAACATACAAATCACATAAATCAGCATCTTTTTTCCCAAAGAACTTTAAAGTTTTGAAATGAATTTTTCCGTAACATCCTTCAGAGATATAGAATATTACTGGAAATATTTATTTTTGCGATAAAATTTGTATTTTTTTTTCTTTTTTTGAAGTCGGAAATATTGCTAGAATTTTTAGTTATTGAATAATTTGATTTTGAAAATTGATATAGCGCTTAACATGAGGAAAATAGATTCATTCAGATATTGAATAAATCTTGTATGGTTTGATAGAATATATGGATTTCTTTCTTTTTAAAATTCATATTGAAAAATATGAATGTTTTTGACTATCTTCTCTGAAACTTAAATAAATAATATTCCGTTTTGGCTCTGAAAAAAATTCAAATAATTTGATTTTATCATCATCGTTCTGAAGTACAGCACATTACGGGATCTCAATTTATTCTTCTTAAAAAAAGGAACGAAAGAGTTCATTATAAAAATATTCATTTTTAAATTCTAACACCTCATATATACATATAGAATTTTAAATGCTGAAAAATTCAACATCAGAAATAACATTTACTTATGTAGAATATTGATCGATAAAGATGAAGAAATGTTTGATGCTATTATATTATTAAAATCTAATTTTCCACATATATCGAATTTAAATTATTTATATCTTACGCTCTTCTGTAATATTTATCTAAATTTCCCATTGTAAATAATATTAAAACATAAACTGTAAATATTTATGATTTAAATTTTATAGAAGTATTTTTTTTTCCTAACTTAATTTTGAAAAAATGAAAAAATATAAGATGCAAGAAATTTATTTTGCATTATTAACGTGCGTATCTTTTATGAGGAAGTCTATGAAAATTTGATAACTGAAGACAGGATCAGTCGTGAATTTTGGTTCCTTTTGCCATTAAAGAATTTATTACTCTATCCGTTCTTTGTATCCTACACGATGTATAAATAGTCACGATTCTTAGCATATTATACACGTTCTAACAGAATACTATGCGATGATATCAGAATTTCGAACACGCATATGTTGCCATTATATCTCGAACTCAAGCTTGAAGAAAATAAATTGTATTTTATTATAGTAAATTATGAAATAAATGAGTTTTTCTAATGAAGTATGCAAGATATAAACGGTTTTTAGCCTTATAATACTGAGATTTTAGGGAATATGCAACATAACAGAAATTGAGTTTTGTTGCAGGTTCATGTATCAAGTGAAGAGCATCACTTCAATGTGACAATAAATTTTAACACACAAATTTACACAAGATGCTAAAATCATGCATCTCTTATGATGTGCAAACCGTACTATCTTTAACATATCGAGAGAAGAAAATCATTGCGAAGGTACACAGAACAGCCCTTTAATGCAAGATGCCAGGAATATGTATATATACATATTCCTGGTATCATACATATAAGATGCCAGGAATGTGTATATATACATATTCCTGTCATCTTGTATCAAAGGGCTGTTCTGTATACCTTCGCAATGATTTTCTTCTCTCAATGTGATGAGGATAATAACATATAAGACACAAATAGCAAACTTTATAAAAATTGCGACAAAAATTTAGTTTGTGTAATGTTTGCTCGATTTCAGCATTTCATTAGAGCCTTTCCTCTCTGTATAACTCAAGCATACACACAATTATCCCTTCTCGACCATAAAATGAACTCAATATACTTTATACAGGTATCAAAGGCATAATACATGTATAATTTACAGAATTATTCTATCTTATCAGATTAACGACTTTATTATGAAATCCTTTGCTTTGAATAATGAACATGCGCTAATTTATTAATGTGATAATTTATTAATGCGTGATAAATATTGTTAACTTTAACATTCTCTTCGAACGTGCAATTTTCATTAATTATTGTTACTTTAGACAGTGCATAACATGCAAGAAGCAATTTAAAGTTATAGAAGCAAACTGGACTGACATGCCCAACAATTATTTACATCTACAACGTATTTTCGAAAATAATTTTAAACTTAAAAAAAAAAAAGAAAAGCATATTGCTTAATAGAATACTGCAGTTTGCTAACGTAACAATCTAATCTGACGTAACAATAAAGCGATTTTAAATTATATCCGTTTCTGTTCTTGTTAGCATAATTAAATAAGTTTAAACTTGAAAATATCGTTATTTTTAAACTGTTCTTGTATAATTCTTACAACGGAATGGTTTTAATAATTTAACAAATGAGAATGTAGTTAGCATTTTATAAAAGTAGAATTTATTCAAAATTATTTTTCTAAAATTGCTATTCATTCTTTTAGCAGTTTTGTCTTGCGAAGTGCTTGGTTTTCGTCGAATATTTTTAATGAAAGAATTCACTCTCTGAAATGCATTTTCTCTATACAATAATTAAGTCAACATAAAATTTCTCCACGAGAATATAATAACAGATATACTTTCGAAAACTCCTCTTTTCGTGTTCTTCAATGCTAAATTTTCTAAGCCAAGTATGCTTATTTTTAATCATAAATCTTAAAAATTATTTTATATGGACATTAATCTTTCAAAAGAATTTTTACAGAAAATTATTGCGTTGAGCACAAAATATTTTACAAGAAGATATTCTAGTAAGATATCTTAGTGACGATAGTAAATATGAAAATTCCAAAAAATGGGCTTAACTTATATATAAACACCACTTTAATCCATTTTAAGAGTCGAGCAAAGAATCGCGATTCCTTTCCACTCAATGGAGTGCTAAAGGATCGGATTAAAATGTACGAAAGTTCTAAGATGATTATAAAAATGCAATAAATACATCGAATGCGATACCAAGTTTCATCAAAATTCATGGAAGGAAAATGATATATAAAAACCTTAAAATACATAAAATTAAACTAACAAGAAGTTCGTAAAATTTAATATAGATCTAACTTCATACATTTTCTTTGAAATCCGACAATATTCTGATGCCATACTTGCAGAAAATAGTAAGAACAATGAAGCTATCTCATATCTATGAATGACAAAGAAGCATTTTTGGCATTCGTGGATACGAGAAAAGGCACGTCAAAGAAACATTCTTGTCACGCTTGTATAGAGAAATAATACTGTACTTATTTTTGTATCCTGTGTAACATATAAACGGTATTTTCAGGAATATTTTGCAGAAACCATATATAAACACGAGAAAATTCATAATATTTGTGATTTATATATATAAAACAATACTTGAAAGAGTACCTCGAAATTTTGTTTTGTATATAAACAAAATTTTGAGGTGGATTTCAAGGAATGTTTTGTATATGAAAATCACAAATATGAAGTGAATACAGATATATATATATATTCAAGTAATATATTAAGACTGTATGAGTTTCTCTTCTCTATACAAATAAAAAGAATGCTTCTTGGATCCCATGGAATTCATATTATGTAAGTCTATAAAATGTTCCTTCAGTGTCACAACAAATTTTTTTCATGTGTTGTACACAATATAACAAAAATAAAATTATACCACCGCCACATTATTACACTTTTGGCATACATAAACTAATCTCGTCTTTTATTATCGAATGTAGATGAAAATTTGCATATGCTAGTTAATACCTGTATGAAAAATGCTATAGCCATGTAGGCATTTATATATATATATATATATATATTAAAATATACAGAAACCAAGCTGGTAATTTTATAAAATAAACTTTTCATAAGAAAGATATTTCAAGGAAAACATAAATAATAATCGATCGAATAGTAATGTTTTCATAATAAACAAAAATTTTGGTCATTAGTCAAAAAATGCTAAAAGAGCAAAGCAACTGTTAACAGAAAGAAGTACTACTATAGAAGCAAAGTTTTGGAACTTAATTTTATATGCTTTATGTTTCAAAATAATAAAATATAATATAATTAAAGCATGAAATCAGTTAAAAAAAAAAATCTTTTCGCCAAAATTTTCGAGAATTTTTAAGATTTTTAGTAAAGATTAATTTGTTAAAAATATAACACAAAACTGAACCAAATTGTGGCTGTTATTTGTGGTTTAACTGATTCGTCAATAGATGGAAATTAATTTTTGTAGAACAATTCTTTTCTTTTGAAAATATAGCATTTCGCTGGAAAACGTTTATTTAAACTGTGTGAATGAATCGATCATTTCTTACAACCCGAAAAATTTCCTGTTTAAATGAATAAATACACGTGTATGTCACCAATGTCAAACCATTTCTTCCAATTTTTTTTTTTTTTTTATACGATTTGCATAATTATGAAAATAATTTCTACCAGAAACATGCGATATTACTTAAATAAATCAATAATTTTTCCATTTGATTTGCAGAATAATTGTATTTTTATGTAAAATATTTAAGTTGTAAATATAATTTTTTTTTTTATAACGCTTTCAAAGACGATAATTCGATAATTTTTCAGATATTTATTTTTCATTCAGTAATATTTTTTTAAAGCAATAATGTTCTGATACTCATTCAGCCGAAAACGCAACTGAAACAGAAACTGAGTTTTCAGTTGACGTTTTCCGTTTGTAAATTTCAGTTCAACGAAATTTACGTATAAAAATAAATTGTTTAATTTCAGAGCGAAAACAGAACAGAAATTTGAATTTTTTTTTTTTTTTTTTTTTTTAACTTTTTGTTTTCGATTCTGCTCCCAGTGACGTTTTCATCGATATAACTTCACAAAACGCTGTTTTGATTTATACATCGAAGTAACTCTCACTTGTCAGATTAACTAGATAACAGTCAATTAATGCTTCAGATCGGTGCGTGCTTTTTATAATAATATTTTTTTTTATATATATAAACAATCTCTAACCATTAAAAAAAATTTTTAATCTTACAATTTTTAAAGCAAAATTAATTATTTTATATATATATGTTTTCTTATGAGTGCGTGAACGGCAGTAACAACTCATCCAAAGACCAATTTTGATAACTTCTTTTATCATAGTACAGCATCAACACGCAATACAAAATGAAACCATAAAATACCAAGAAAAAAAAATTAAATAATAATCTTTAAATTATTCAAAAAGAAGGAAGGAAGAAAAAAAAAATTCAAACGTACAACTAACCAAGCTAATTTTAACTTTTACAGTCTGTTCATCGTCGCTCCTTTTCTACTACCATTCAATTGAAATTCCTTTCGTGTTTTAATTATGTCATGAAAATTCATTTTTATGTACATCATACATTAAAAAAAAATATATTCATTCAGTTCTCTTGAGACAATCTGCATTACTTATCCCAAACGTGTGCTGAAATGGTACAAAAAAATATATATAAAAAAATGTCGCTGTGGGACACGAACGGTGTAAGAAATTAAAAGAAATTTTCTTTCTCCTAACATCAAGCCAGAAAGAAAAAAAAATTACATAAGAAGCTTCAGGAGATGGTTAAAAAAAAATAATGATTCTTACATCTTATACAAAAATGCCGCTTGTGATGGCAAAATTACATAAGGTATTGTGTCTTTTTCCGATCATTCCTCCTCTTTTTTTTTTTTTTTTTGTCATTCTTCACAGTCTTGTAATTACCTGATATATTATGGAGTGAGATACTTCTTTTTTTTTCTAATTTTATTCCAAAAAAAGATTATATAGATAACTCGCCAGAGTATGTAGTTGATTAGCCTTTTAACTATTCTGTTATTCAGATGCGTTACGTCTTAACTCTGACGAGTTGTATACGTTAACACCATTTTCTTTAAAGTTTATGCATGTCTACCTTACTTGATGCGATTGCTCTTTTCTAGTAGGATAAAGCAAACCTGAATGTGATTTATGTGAACGTTTAGATGAGGATTTTGTGCGGATATCGTGCGATAGAAAACTGAAGAAAACTCCAGAATGAAGCCGAAATAAACGAGATTTTTTTTTTTTTTGGTGAGATTGAAAGACACGCATTAAAGTAACAATAAACATTCATAATATAGATTTTTGTTATGACTAATTTTATCAGTTGAGTCGTATTTGTTATAATTAATTCATAAAGTTCTGGTGAAATTTGGGTCAAGTCAAATTGATTTTCATCTGAATGAAATATAAGACTTCATAGAGAAACTGGCTATGAAGGAAAGTAAAAAAAAAAAGTTTTCGAATTTCCAGTTTGTCATCTAGATAAAACTTTCATAAAAATAACTCTAAAAACGAATTTTTGAAATCGGACATTTGTCAAATTAAAGAAAGAACTCATATATAATTCAAAACATCCAGAAAACTTGCTTTGACAAGAAAAAAAAAATCCTGTTTTTTTAATAAAAATCTCATTTATTAAGTGTTTCTAAGCTTAAAAAAAAATCATAATTAAAACTAAGTTCCACGTGAATTATTCACGTAAACCTTTCGATTATTGATTTAAATTTTAAAAAAAGAATTAAACTTTTAAAATTCAGCATTTAGCGCCATCTGCGGTGTGAATTCAATACTAACTTTATCCAAATTTCTCTAGTGGGCTCGAATGTTTCGTATACAAGTTGACAAAACCGAGTAGAAACTTTTAAGAAGAATCTATATGAGAGAGAGAGATTTTGAAACATGGTCAAAACGAACAAATTAATCTTTCTTAAAATAATAACAGAAAGAAGTTTGACACGTTGATAAAAGATCTCCATCATCATTAAGTGGAGAAGGGATTTACTTCTAATTAAATCCTCGTTAATCCAATCATATTAATTTTTATATATATTTGAGATTTTTAAATTTTTAGATGAGCATAACAAACTTTTAAAATTTGCCTAATTTATACGTAGGAGTTATTAATTTTTGCCTAATTATTTTTAATGGATATTTTTAATATTAAAGTTCACGAATCGATAATTTTTCAAAATTTTAAAATTCGCTCATAAGCAGAAAAATATACTGGAACGAATATCGAAACTTGAATATAGTAGAACACCCGTTTATACGTTTTCGAAGGGAGTTGATATAAAAAAATTTATGTTGCAAGTGAGATTAACGTTAAAACGAAACTTTTTATTTTAACTTTTAATGTATTTTTTCGATATTTAAACTTAAAATTAAGAAGTTTAATTAACCATGATGGGCAAATACAGTTATTTTGGTATAAAGAAAGAATCAACTGTAGTTTGTTTTTTGGATGCAATACTACATTCATAGATCAAGCCTTCGTACGCAACTACTGTACACATCTTGTCATCAATAATGTTTTTTGATCTTATGTAACGTTGTGTTACTTCCAGTGTAACACAACGTTACGTAACGTCGGTAGAAAGACTG
>WUQG02403107.1:0-17267 GCA_011317285.2 Androctonus mauritanicus | reverse complement strand
AGCAACGGCGAATACATAATAGATTAATTGATTGTTATTACTAATGATTTTCTTTAAATAAAAGTCTTTGATAAAAACGCTATGAACTTATTCCCCAACCCAATATAATAAAAAAAATTATAATCTTCAATAATAAATTATTTGGAATTTCCAAATTTATGATTAAAAATTAAGAAGATAAAGGAAAAATTATCATTATAAGTAGAACCTCAATATCTTGAATCTCATGGGAACAAAAAAAGTTTGATATAAAGAGTTTTTGAGATATCAAGGTTCAATTTTAGATAAAACTTTTTATGTCAATAATGCACACCATAGTTTTTAATACTATATAAGACATTCTTTTTTTCCATAAAAATTAGCATCTAAATATTCCTGCATATTGTAATCCAAAGTTGAAAATATCACTGAATAAACATCATTACACTGACAAAACCCTATCAATAATTAGAAATGAAAACAAAACTATTGTAGGGCATGTTTAGTATTCCAAGCAGGTGCAAAAAAGTTCCTGTTCCTATTATCGGTAGCACATCTATGTTATTTTCTTAAATTTAAATCTCTCTAGCACAAGAATTATAAACTAATTCGAGATAGCAAGGGTTTTCAAGAAAATACTTCGAGATAACTATTGAAATTACATTGGTTTAATGCTGAATCAAAGCATGGAAAATTTTTTTCCACATATCAAGGGTTTCAAGATAACAAGAATAGACTGTTTGTTTTAATACATTTTTATAATATTTCTTTAATCTATTTTCTAATTATCTATTCTAAGATAATTAGAATGAAAATGGACCAAGAATTTTTTGCAAATTTATCATTGAATGAATTTTTTCATTTGTAAAATATTTAATTACAGTATACAGTTGTACTGTATTTTTTTGTCAATAAACATCTTAATTTTTGTGTGTATTTGTATCAAAAATTAATGTAACTGGCTAGTTTATGAACTTTTTCAGTTTTGGAATGTATCTCATTACATTCTATAATAATTTTACCTCAAATTATGAAGTTTTGAATTATCAACTAATATGATGGAACCTAACTCTGGCACAAATCAGGGGTTCTTTATATAGTGTTCTAGCAACAAACATTAGCAGTGAGAAATCCATAAATTTTGGTCATTATAACTTATAACCACTCAGACTTACACGAATAGGATTTGAATCTATATTTTGCATAAGTCAAGGACTACCTGTAAACTTTAATACTAAAATATTATGTAATATTCATAAATTATACACACCAGCATTAAATAGCAAAAATAGTTTATTAAAAATAAAATGTTTTCAATTTATACATATGTCATCTTCAGTATTATCATCATATAATTACAAATGAATCCATCTTAGAACAAATTAAATTAAAATATTTGCCTAATAGATAAAAAACTATTTACCTATTTACCTAATAAACTATTTCTGTTTTGTAGTGCTGGTGTGTATAATTTACGAATATATATGAAGCAGAAGAATTATAATCATTTACTACGTAACAGTTAACTTAAGTTTCTATATGACAATGATTATTTTATTATATTATTTTATATAAAGAATATATTTATTACTGAATTACTGATAAATAATTTTCGCAATTCAATTTTCAGTGCAAAAAATTATTAATTTTTTCATAAATATATATGTATATATTTTTTTATAAATTAAAATATTTCATTCAAATTTTAATAAACAATAAAACAGCTTAAAATGAACTAAAATAAACATTTCAATAATAATTAAGTATTTTTAGCATTAGAACTATCAGTAATGCAACAAATATAAATTAGAAAATAATAGAACAGAATATTTATTTTTAATGCAAACTGAATTCAAAATTATAGGACTGGTTAAATGTGGTGATTTTAAAAATTAGGAGCAGATGCTATATAAATTATATAGAAGTTACAAATAATATTAATACAATCTAATGATCATATTTATATTAAAAAATTAATAGTTAAGGTGTGTTTCTTTGATCTGGCCAATTAAGTATGACCAAATTGCAGAAAAGTTGCATGAATCCTTCAATTGATATATGTTAGTAATTTGAAAGATTTTGACCTTCCAATTAGCATTGTTGGTTCAAGTCAACTTGATCCAAAAAGTTCAACCATTGATGTTTTAAAAGACTAAATTTTCCCTTAAGAGAATTTTTAAATTAGTAATCATTAATTATTAAGAAACAGAAAATTACTCCATGAAACACAGACATTGAAATAGAGATTATAAATTTTTTTTTATTTTTATTAAGTATGGCAGTTCTTATAATTTAACAACAGATATGGGATGACCACCTTAGCAAATTCTATGACTTTACAATATCAAATCAATTTTCTAGTACTATACCTGAAATTAAGCTAGATAAGCAATTGTTGGTTTTGTTATTTCTATACATCTTAGAATGGAGTTCTATATATTGTTTTGTTCCTATTTTTGTGCTCTTTTGAATGACTCCAAATTTGCCTATATTCTGTTTCTGTCTGTTCTGTATTCTGTTTGTTTGAATGATTCCAAATTTGCCTATATTCTGTTCCTTATACAGAAACAGAATATAAGTAAATACAGTTTAATGTGCTGTAGAGTACATTAAACTATAGAAACAAGAGAAAGAAAACAATCCTAGAAAGATTCTGTTTAGAACACAATTGAATGCCCACATTTATACTTTGCTACATGATAAATGAAGAATAACTGATTTGCACTCTTTGTAATTGTGAACTTTTAACAGAATGCCTTTATTTTACTACCAAACATTTATAGTATTTTAATCATTCTGTTTTTAATTAATTTTTAAAATTTTATTTAGAAAGAATTTTAATAATTTTATCTTTCTTATCAAATAGTGATGTTTAGATATTTTTTTCTTTTACATGAATTATTATGGGATTTTACATTATTTTTATGAATTACCTTTTTACATCTACATTTGTTTTGAATAAATGCTGTTATTGTTAATCTGTTTGGTTTTATCAATTATCCATTTAAAGTTTTTGAGCATTATATGCTAAATTGCTTTCTATAAGTGTCTATTACACAGTAATATATTTTTATTTTCTATGAACAATTTATTTAATGCATTTTGGCCAAAAAAAAGCTTGGATACTCAAGCTTTCCCAATTTTTCTTAATATCAGTTGTCATCTCAAATTTTTAAAAACATTCAAGTTTCAGCAACTTTACTTCCAACCAAAAGAACTCTACTGTAAAGAATCAGCAATATCTATTAGGCATTTCTTAAGATTTTGTTATTCCAAAATTAAAAAGTTCCAAAAAAAAAAAAAAAAACCAACTGATAGCACAACTTTATAGCAATTTCAGACATGCATATTGCTGATAAAATATAATGTTTTGAACATTATTTACATATTAAGCATACTTCAAATATCTTTTTATGACATTTTCATATTTCATATTTAAATATTAAAAAAATTAGAAAAACAATTTATAAATAAATTGTTTTTTTAATTATATTTTAAATAATTAGAAAAACAAGTTAATAATTTCATTTTAATTTTGTCTTTCAGTATAATTTTGTTTTATTCTTATATGTATTTTATTTTCAATCAAATATTTAAATGTGTTATATCATATAAGAAAAACAATGATCATGAATTCATTCCAAAAAGTACTGTTATTTAAATAATTTTGATGATAATCTGATTCTTCAAAACTAGAATTTAGAAATTTTTCAGAAAGATTAAAATACTGGCCAAATTTTATGAGTGATAGATTATTTTATAAATGCTATGTCATTTTAATGTTCTTTGAAATATAACAAATTAGTTTTCAAAATTATTTTGAAATATAGATATGATATGAATTTAGAATAATTAAAGGATGAGAATACTTGATACAGATATTTCCCATTGATTCATATTGGACTGACTATAGTCAATCATAGCTATTAAATGGTTAAGGTTCTTTAAATTTGTACAAAATATTTAACATGTTTATATAAAAATATGATTTATAAACATCATATTAAAATTAAAGAAACTATTTTACAAAATCATTAAATAAATAAAAGTCTACAGGTAAATTATTATATGCTTGTTTATAAATTGTAATGGTAATAAAAACTATTAATTATTTTAACTTTGGATATAGTGGCTTGGTTGTAATGAACACATTTTGTTTCATCCAATCCACATGTATTTCACTGTAAGTTAATAATTTTGATTATAATAAACTATCAATTCAATTTTTGAGAACCAAAAATAGAAATTCCAAAATATAATTATTTGAAAAAACTTTGCTGCTTAATTTGTGGATCTTCAAACTTTTTTCTTATATGTAATATGTCAATGCTATGTTGACAAATTGCTAATTATGTTAGAAAAGAAATATTTTTGTTTTAAATTTTAATGAAGTGATCACATCATAACATGGCAATTATAAAATTAATTAATTGATCATCATATATTAGATTATGTTACAAAACATTCTTGACTTGATTAATTATTTGAATTACAGTTCTCCATTGGCACTAGTCAGGCAACATTCTTAAACTGGAACAGTTAGATATTTCAATTAAGGTAATGTTATCTATTTCATATGTTATTTGACTTTTCATCTAACTTTCCAAGTTATGCTGATTTAGCTAATTACTATTATTCATGTTTATGAAAGAAATCTTACTGTTTATATTGATAAAATTTCTAAATGAATCTGCAGTGAATGAAAGATGATTGATCATCTGATTATATATTCATATGAAATCAACACAGTTTTGTCATTTTCTATTATTGTTACCACATTAAACCATCAATATTTTCATTTAAATACCAAGTATACTTTTTATATTGGAAAATTTTTTTTTTAAACATAAAATTGATGTTTAAATGCAAAAAATTTGCTGCACAATGAGGCACAGTGAATTTTTCACAAGCTTATGGTGCTCTGTGTCAGCAAGCTTGTAAAATATTTTCCAATTTTTAACAATTCTGTGTATAAGCTGACCTCCCTTCTTTGAAACAAATTTTTTTGGAAAAATTTCTCTGCTTATTCAAAGTGCATATAGTAATTTATTAAAATATTTTAGTGATTTTCAAATATTTCATAAAAAACAGTTGCCTTTTTCTGAATATCTTTTATATTCTTTTGTAATTATTATAAATATAAAAAAAAAGAAAGAAAAGTAAATGATAAGTTAAATCAATAAGATCAACTGTTTAAATAAAACAGTTTATCTTACTAATTTGGCTTATTGTTTATTTTTATTTAATGCCTATAGTAAGAAGTCTTACATTGAACATTTCAAATAAGAATTTAAGGTTGCAAAAAAGTATGTCATGCAATATATGGTCTATGAGTTTGAGACTACTATTCTAAACTGATTATATATTTTAATAAGAATCAGTAGTATAATAATCAGTATGTGCAGCAGACATGGGTGCTTTAGCCAAGAGGGCCCATGTCCATGAGCAGAAGAATGAAGCTCTCATTATAAAAACTTGTGTTAAAGAATAGATAAGATAAATTAGAAAATAACACATTTATTAATGAAAATATAAAAAATTATAAAATAATTTCCAACTTTTGACGATTTCTGACTTACAATTATGGGTTTGAAATTCTTTAAACCAAACTCTGTCATAAGTTGAGTACTAATACTCAACTTATGACAGAGTTTGGTTCAAAGAATTTTGAATCCTACCAGTGTAAGTCAGAAATGGTCAAAAGCTGGCAATGCTATGCAGGCAATTAAAGGTTCTTATGATAAGCAATTCATCAATTTTGCTTGCCTATGAATCCATTTGATCTTTGTATTCTACTGAATAAGATGTTATATACTTCAAGCATCTGAATTTTCAAATCTCAATTGTATTTTATAATTATACATACCAAATCTTTTCATTGAGTTTAAAGATGAAAATTTGACAACAGACTTAACAGTTTCTTCTTTCATTTTCAATCCCGATGTTTGTTGATAACTATGAAATAAAAATAAAAAAATCTCAAGATTATACAACTTTGTTTCTCAAATGACATCCTTTATACAAAATAATTCTTATATTATAGTATAATATTACAGAGAATTGTATATTTCAACTGATTTGCAAGTGTTCATTAGAAATATTTTATTCAACTAAAATTTAAATATTCTAGAATTCACTTAAAGTTTCAAGCACAGTAATAATTATTAATTCGTTTTTTTCTACTTTTTAATAAGCTAGTTTTCACGAGAAAGGTCTTGTTTTATTTTAAAAAACTATTTAATTAAATGGGAATTACATCTTATCTAATTAGTATCTAATCTGAAATTTTAATTAAATTAGAATATAATTCCAATTTTAATAATATCAATAGTATACAACATTTAAGTAAAATTACTATAATAGCATAATAATAATATAAATATTGTAATTTTTAATATGATTAACTTAAAGTTTTGAAAAGGCCTACAGTAAAAAAATTATTAACTGAAAATTACTAAAATAAAGAAAGAAAAATATCTAAATATGATTGAACTTAGAAGCAAAAATATATACAGATGTTCCTCTACTTACAATCATTCAACTTATGATAATTCAATCTTATAGGCAGGAGCAGCTCTTGCATAGGCACTGCAGAACTGCAGCACCCCCTAATTTTTCTCAATATATAAATATATTTATTATTTTATTTATATTTGTTTGTAATATTTAATTTTATCATCAACAACTCTATACAGTTCTGTTATTTTGTATAAAAAATAAAAATCTATCTTGTCACACTTACTGGTTAGGAGAGTGAAGGATGCTAGCAAAACTGTGTTTATCACAATGCCATATTTTCTATTTGCACATGCTCATGCAAGCATATGCATATCATAGTGATGAGTGGATGTGAGCTATTAGTGTAAAGGGCACTGTCCATCAAACAGTTTCACTATTGTTTATATGCAGGTTGTGCCAGTAATAGAGCATTGGTAGTGCTTATCATGTTTACTCCTCTTCTCTAGATATTTGGACATGACAATTAAAGACATAACATTTTTAATTATACTAAATTGTATAATTTTATTGATACTAAACAATATTTTTTCATGAAACAAAACAAGAAGAATATGTTTTATTTTTAAGTAAAATTTTAAATTATGCCAAACTGCATAATTTTATCAACAATAATTTTTTCATTTTTAATTTTTTTTTTTAATTTTTACCATAATTTTGCTATTTTATCCAAATATATAATATATTATATTTATAGTGTATATATATATTTCAAAAATTGCAGCACCCCAAGATTTCAAGTCATGAGACACCACTATTTATAACTGCACTTGATATTTTCATAGCATATTGGTTAGAAATATTTTTTTCTGTTTTATTGAAAATTTAGTCAGTCACTCAATGGCAATACGATAAAACAATCACTTGCCAACTTAGAAGTTCCAAGTTCAATTCTGGATGATTTTGCACCTTGAATGGTTCAATCCCAAGTGATTATTCCACTTTGGAGGATCTAGGATCAAATGCAAACAATTTTACTATATTTTATAATAGAATTCAGACATCTATTGTTTATTAGTATTATTAAAATTACTATTATTGGTTATTTTTGATTTACAATGAAATTATCAAAACATAACCATATCATAAATAGAGAAGCACCTATATTGCCTATTATATTAATAACTCTTTTATCATAAAATATAAATTCAATCTTTCCTATATCTAAAAACTCAATATCATAATTTATTGTGTGATTGAAAACAAATTTTAATTCTTTATTTCTTAATGTGTTTTATATTTTCTGTAAAAATTTCCAATTATTGGACAAACCAGAAATTGTACTCTATGTACAAGTACAATTTTTAGTTTGCCCAATAATTGTAGTTTTTCTATACAATTCCTGGTTTGTAGTCTATAGTTTAGTTTTTAGTATTAATTATAAAAGTTAAAAATTATAGTCTTGTAACAATTTCCACCAGTGTTAATATTCTACTGATGAAATTTAATAATTTCGTAATTTTAAAAACTGCAAAATATCCATATAGCAAATTAAATAAATTTTTATATAATTATTATTATTTTAATAAATAAATTATTAAAATAATAAAAAATAAACTATAGAATACTGGTCTTAAAACTTATTCTCTTCAAAAAATCACTTTAGACATTTTTGGTTGATTGGAGATATTTAAAATTAACGCCTTATTGAAAAAAGAAAGATTCTTGCATGAGGCAGTCTGAAGAATTGATTACGTTAACTATTTGCATTTTAATTTCCTTAAAATGATATGCCTCAATTTTATGTGAAATTATAAAAGCATTTATAAATGATAGTAAAAAATAAACTGCTTGAAAGAGCCATATAATAAAATATATTTTAATCATATTGTAATATACATAATGCTTTTTTAGTTTTTAATTGGCACTATCAAGTGGGTGATATTTTTTACATTCAGCAATGCATCTGTCCTATGGGTTCTATTCTTATGGATCCTATAGCCAAGATTATTATACAGTTAGAAGAAATTTTATCAAAGTATTGATATAAAGAACAGACACAGTTTTATTATAGGTATATAGATGAAATTTTTTTAATTGTAAAAAAATATCTGGATAGTACATCAGTTAGTTACAGAATATAACAAGAATCAATATGGGTTAACAATTTTAAATTTAAAAAAATGCATAGATTTTATTGATTTCCTTGATGTCTCTTACTAAAGAAGCACTCCATTACACTTACTTGTTAGTGATTGTGCTTGAGATTCCCATTTTGAGAAATCTTGAGATTTAGAAGAAAATTTCAGTCCTGATTCTTGAGAATTTTTTAATATTAATATTTTGGGATTCCCAATTCTCAAGAAAATTCTTAAAATCTCGGGAATTAAAAAATTCTGCAAATTCATAGCCTAAAAATTTCATAACAATATACTAATTATTTTGGCTCTACAATATCTTCAAGTCAATAAACTAAGCAAATAAATTGTGATTTATCCATGTGACTTCTACTAATTTTATATTTCAAAAAGAAAATTATTCAAAACTAATCACAAAATAATACTTAAAACAGGCATATAAATGTAAAATAATACATAAATTAATAAATTATACAAAAGTAATTCATTTTATTTCAATTTTAAAAATTATTATTATTGTAGACGTGCCATGTTATGCCATAGATAGATTTGTGATGACATTTACCTAACAAAGCCAAAACAAATATCTGATTTTTTATCCTATTCAGCAATTGGCCAGAGTAACAATTATGTCTAATGATATTTACAGTAAATAGGGGATATAGTGTATCAGAGGATATGAATGATTAGCTAGCCTTCAATTATTCCCCAAACTTCCATCTTCAACAATGGCCAATGACTATATAGCTCTCTCAAAAAATTACATAGCCAAAATAGGAGGGGTCCTAAACTTTTCCTAAGAGGTGTAACAGTTGGTCTAGATAGCCAAATATAATGATATGTAAAAAATAAGCAGTCATATTAGGCTAAAAAGCTCATATATGTCTATATAAGTTCAGGCACAAAAATTCCAGAAATGGAATTGTTATATTGAAAGAAAGGACCCATTTAGCAGATAAATTAATAGAATGTGTAATGAAAAGCTATTTTAATAAAAACTATTAGTAATTGTAAAACAAATATGATTATTTTTCAATATTATTGAAATGTAATCTATTTTTTTAATATAATTAAGATATTAAATAAAAAACAAATATAAACAACTCAATGTTATTTGTTTTCATTTTGCATGAGTTTTTCTGCCTCATTTTATTTTTATTCTTATTAAAAATAGATATCTTTTTAACTAAACATTTTTTAGAAGCTCAAGAATTTCCAAAAGAGAATATTGAATCTCAAGAAATAAATTAATTGCCAATTCAGGAATTCACAAATCTCAAGAAAGCAAAAAGTTCAGGAAAACAATCATTAATTACACTGTAAAATTCTTAGAAAATCTACAGCTAATCCTATGTATATTCAAGTTAATTCCTATAATCCATATAAGTTTAAAAGCTCTAGTTTTAATTATCTTCTGTTTAGTGCCTATACACATTGTACACAATGCGTATAGGTACTAAACAGATAATTATATCAGACATATTGCAAGATAGAATAGCTTCTCTGATCACAAATTTAATTGAATTCTCAAAAGAGTTACAAAAATATTTGATAAAAGATATGACAATGCATTGCAGTGGCGTAGCAAGCATAACTGGCACCCGGGGCACGATATCTTTTTGACGCCCGGAACACGATATCTTTTTGGCGCCCCCCCAAAAAACATACACTGTTAATAATTTCATTTATACATTGTTCACTGAATAATAGAATCGTCGAGTAGCTGTTAAAAAGTAAAATGCATAACAAAGATATCTATAGTTATAATTCGGCCGCTGAATTAATAATAGTTCAATGTCGAAAGACTTATAATATAAGACTATAGTGTATTGTTTGTTATCGTTTTAAAATAATAAGCGTGAGCTATACCTGCATTTCGTTTAAAAAAATAAAAATATATCACTGTTTTAGAAAAATAAAGTGTTCAGAAAGAAAGAAGAAAGAACGTTTTGTATACGGAGATATTTGATTAATTTACTGCAAACATTATAACATATTTTATCTGACAAATCAAGAGAGGAAATAATTAATTATATTACAATAATTATTAATTTAAAATATATTTCTCAGAAATTGATCAAAATAAAAATTGAAATTTTCTGGAAAATCTTGTTTGTCTTGGGGACCATTTGGCGCCCTTCTGCGAGTGGCGCCTGGGGCATGATAGACCTCCTTGCCCCCCTTCACTATGCCACTGATTCAAATTATTTCAAAATTCTATTAACTATAGACTTAATAGCAATTTTAACTTATGAACATATTTTATTAATCATAATGTCTTCAGAATATATCAACTTCAGCAATATTTGAATAATTACATAATACATTTAAAAATTTTTACATCAAAACATTTTTAAATTGCACATAAAAATTTTTAAATTCATTCTGTTGTTATTGAATATTGTTGAAGATGATGTATTCTGAAAATGTTATAATTAATAAAATATGTTTATAAGTTAAAACTGTTATTAAATGCTATAGTTTATTGAATTTTGAAGTATGTTGATGTCATTGCTATACAGAATAATTCAACAAATTTTATCACATTATTAAATATTCTCAATATACATGTTCATTACCAATTTTCTGGCATACTTAGTTCCAGAGCCTTGCTAGATAAATTTTTTGCAAGACTAACAGAAGTCTCATAATAAAAATTCATCAGTATACTTCTAACTCATTAATTATAAATCCAATGCAGCTAAAGCACTATAGACCACTAGAAATTTAAACAAATATTATATGTGAATTAAATTTTAAAAATTTTGTAGTATCCCCAATATATAAAATCCATGGATAGATTACAATAATTGTTTCATTTTATATTTAACATCTAATAATTAAAAAATGGATATTGTTATGAATTTATGTAAGAAAATAATAGAAATACACATTGAATACAAGTTACTTTAATATACAATTAAAAATGGTACAGAACTGCATCTAGTGATGACTGTCAAAAGACTAACTAACAAGGAGATAGGAGACAAAAAAATAGTGGGGAATGGAATTTGTTTATTTTAACTGTGATCGGGGTAAATCATAGAGTAGATATATGTAGCACACAAATCTATAGCAAATTCCAACTCTCTCACTAATTAAGTACTTATCACACTTTGACATGATAAATATCTATTATTTATTTGAAATTATTGATATATTCTTGCTTTGATGTTCCATCCTTGTAATCCATACTCGTTGACTGACGAAGGAATATAAATGAATGTCAAGGAAGAGACTTTGTTAATATGTCCGCCAGCTGATTTTTGGAAGGAACGAATTTGACATCAATAGAACAGTCATTGTATTTTTCGCATATGAAGTGATATCAGATTAGCAATATGTTTAGTCCTTTTATGAAACTTGGGATTTTTTATCAGACAGTACTTTGGTTGTCTGTATTCAATGTAACAAGACCTTCCATTGCTCATTAATTTCTTCTAACAATAGATGCAGTCAAATTGCCTCTTTCACTGCACATGAGGCAGCAACATATTCTACTTCTGTTGTTGAGAGGAAGACACTTCGTTGTTGTTGACTCATCCAGGTGGCTGAACCTTTGTTTAGTATAAACACATATCCAGTTATTGAGTGTCATGTATCTATATTGCCTGCACAGTCAACGTCAGAGAAATCAATAAGAGATTGGGGGTTTCTCCCCTCTCTGGTATTTGATACCAAGACCAGAAGTATCTTTCAGATATTTTATGATTCTTTTCATGGCATTTCAATATTTGAAATCATAGTTCAAAAGATATTTGCTTAATAAGCTGACTGAGTACATGATATCTGGTCAGCTTACAACTGCTTCAATCAGACAGCCTACTGCTTCTTGATATGGTATATTTTCTTTATTGAACATATTTGACGAGTGCTCACTTAGACAAACATGCAGTTATGATGGTATAGCAACATGCAGGTCTGCTTAGCATCTTCAAGATTAAATCTTTTGACTAATCTGTGTATATAATTCATCTGATGAATAAAAACTGATCCCTTTTCTTTTATAATTTTCATTCCAATGAAGTAATTCAGTTCTATTACTATTATTTCAAAATTTTTCTTCAGTTCACTTATTATTTCATACAAGACATTTTTCTTTGCTGTTAGTATACGATTATCGTCTATGTAGAGTGCAAGTAATATTTTGTTTCCCTTATATTCTCCACTGTAGACAAAGTTGTCAGTGTTGCAGTGTTGCAGTGTTTGAAAGCAAAAGCTTTCAAGTTGTCAAATTTCTTGTTTTAACTTCTAGATGACTGTTTTAATTCATATAATGACTTCTTTAATTTGCAAGTATATTTGTGATCAATATTTATTCCTTTAGGTGGAATCATATATATGACTTCTTGTAAATCTCCGTGTAAGAATGCTGTTTTGACATCAAACTAAATAATGTCAAGATTACATTGTACTCCTATTGTGAGTAACACTTGAATAGTATCATAACTCTTTGTTGGTAAGAATGTTTAAGTATAGTCAGTTTCTTCTTTCTGTGAGTATCCTTTGATGCATAATCTTGTTTTATATTGAGGCATTGTTCTCTCTGTAGAATTTTTTATTTTGAATACCCATTTTTGAATCTAATATGTTTCTATTGATCGGTCTTGGTACAATAACCCATGGGTTATTCTTTATTGATGCGTTAAGCTCTTCCATTATTGCAACATTCCATTTATCAGCTTCAGGACTCTCCATAGCTTCTTCATAAGTTTATGATATATTAAATTCAGCACAGAGAGCTATAGCTTCATAAGCATTATCTGTTATATATTGTTCAGGACATTAAATTCCTTCTCTTGGATGTAAATTATAGGAATATCTTACCTTAGATTTGTTTTCACTTTTAAATTAATTTTGGTTCAATTTTTCCTATAATATTTCCTCATCTTTTTCAATGAGGTCTTGATTTATTTTGAGATTTGATTCTTGCTGATTTAGGTTAATGATAGGGACTTCTTTATTACTCCAGCCTTTACCTTCATTAAATAATATATTTTTAGATATTTTAATCTTTTTTTGTTTCAGGATCTAGAAGATTGTAATTGTTGGAATTTCCTCATATCCAACTAGAATCATCCTTTTACTTTTAGGATTGAGTTTCTTTTGAAAAACTTTTGGAATTAGTATGAAAGCTTCTGATCTGAAGGTTCGTATATAAGTGAGAATAGGTTTCTTATCTGTCCATATTTTGTATAGAGTAGAGTTTGGATTAATCATTATGAGAGTTCTGTTAAGTATATAAGTAGCTGTGTTAACTGTTTTGGCCCATAGATACTTGGGCAAGTTTCTCCCATGTAGCATAGAATATACAACTTCAACTATTGTTCTCATTTCTTTTTCAGCTCAGCTCTTCCATTTTGTTCAGATATATAGGGAACTGCTTTTTCCAGACTGATACCATGCAGTTTTGTGAATTCCTTAAAATTATTGTTGACAAATTTTCTTCCATTATCAATATGCAAAGTTTTTACTGAGTAACCATATTTGCTCTTTATTGTTCTGCAGAATATTTTGAAGCTGTCAATTGCATCACTTTTATGTTTGATGAATGATACCACTCAGAATCCAGAACAATCATTTTTGCATAGAATGAAGTAGTTGGCTTATCCAAAAGAAGATTCTGATATTGGACGACATAGATTGCTATAAATATGCTATCCTGGTTTACTCTTAATTCTTTCTGAACATGAAAACAAGAATTTATGCTGTTTTCCAAGTGCACAAGCTTCACAGAAAAAGCCATTGGTTTCATTTAGCTCACACCTTCTATAAATCCTGCTGATATCATCTTGAGTAATGATTTATAGTCTTTATATGAACTAGTCTTTCATGCCACATTAGTAGGTTTGAACAAGTCATGACATTTGATTCAACTTGGAGCACTGTACTGAAGAGCATCAAACATAGGCTATTTGAATTACATAATCCAACTGCCATTAATTTGTTATTTTGGAAAATTTCTGTTTGGTTATCTTCTTTTATTACTTTCATTCCCTTTTTGGTTACAACACTTTCTGAGAATAGATTCTTTAATTTGAATACGAATAAAACATTAGTAATAATAGAGTTGTACCATTTATCTCCAATCATTTTCTTGATTTTTCATATCATCCTTTCTTTTTACTGGTAGTCTTATATCGCTCCCAAGAATTACTGTAGTTGGCTCACTCACATCTTCTAGCAAAAAGAAATATTCACATCTACAAGTTACATCTGGTTACAAATTCATATAACCAGATGTAACTTGTAAATCGAAAATTAAGTCATTCATTATTTAATGTAACTCTCAAACTACTTGAGAGTTACACTAAATAATGAATGACTTAATTTTCGAAATTGATTCAACTAATCTCTTCACACTTTCAACTTTTCAGTTTTACAAATTTTCAGCATTTCCTGGGCCCATAAACTGTTATGAATTTAGATAAGAAAACAATTGGAAACACTTATACATTGAATACAAGTTACTTTAATATATGATTAAAAATGGTACAGAACTGTATCTAACAATGGCTATCGAAAAACTAATTAATACAGAGACAGGAGACAAAAAATAGATGGGGAATAGAGTTTATTTATATTAACTGCATTCCCTCTGATCTGGATAGATCATGGGTAGATATGTGTAGGCACGGAAATTTATAGCAAATTCCAATAGATATTAACAATTAAAACAAGATTTCATCTGGATAAATCTGTAAAATAATTTATGGAATATTAGGATCATGACAAAATAGTCATAAATAGGAATTGTATATATATAAAAAACACTTGCTCTTAATTCAACAATTGAGAAACAGAATGAGCACACTAGCAAGTATCTTGGTATGCTTATTTGCGTATAACGTTTTCGGACCTTTACACTGGTCCCTCTTCAGTACATTTAAAGTTTTACTACTATATATGCTCCGAACACATACATATAACTGAAAGATTCAAATACGTTACAACTTTTATATATTGCTATTCTCAATATTCTTTAAATATTTGGAAGGTTTTGGAATTTTTTTAAAAATTTTTATGACCTATAGAACACATAACGTTAATTATACAAATAATCTTAAATCATTATAAAATATATATGTCATCTAGAAATAAACTCTTAAAATATCAAATAAATAAAAAATAAAAAATACTGAAGCATATATAGTAGCAAAGTTCTAAATGTACTGAAGAGGAACCAGTGTAAGGGTCTGAAAATGTTATACGCAAATAAAATACCAAGATACTTGCTAGGAATTGTATAGTTGTATAAAACAATGAAAATTAAAAATAATTTGCTTTCATTTATATATTTATTTTCTGATAACTCATATAAAGAAATATCATTTTTTAGTAATTGTAGGTCAGAAAATTGTCCAATTTTCTAATGCTTATTTGGTATAGGAAGAAAGAATAATCTAATGGTAGAAAAAAATTAGATGCATTTTGTCCAAATCCTCCACTTTATGACCCAAATCTTTGTGACTCACTAGCACTCTGAAACATATGCTTCAACATATGTAGATTTGATTTGTGTAAGGATTTGCAAAATGATCCACCTATATAAGTTGGGATTGCCTATATTTTCAAATTATCTATCATAATTTACTAATGTTGCTTTGGGTTATTACTATGAATATTTTTATCATATAAATTTATATATGGTGATAAATTTAAAATTTATCATATAAATTTTAATGGTGATAATAGGCAGTAGTAAGTCTAATAATTAGCAGAAATTTGAAATGTACTCTCATAATTTTGTTCAGATTAAAGAAATCGCCAGATTATTGTTGCAAGAAAATTGGTGGTGAACCTATAATATTTTTTATACTTTGTCAAAGTTGTTTGATGCTTCACTATAAATATGATGATAATCTTCATGACTCTTCTGTTCAGTGAATAATCCAAATATTAAAGACAGACATTTTTCATCTCTAAGTGGGCTACATATAAGAATGACACAATTTTGCCAATTTAAACCATATCCACATTTCATGAGTATTGGACTAGATACCAAAATAATAATAAACCTAAAAATATAAAATATTATTCAATATTTTAAACAAAAAAATTAAAATCATTAATAATTTGAATATTTATCCAAAAATTTAATTATAAATAATCTATTATTTAGGAACAGAATATTAATAATATTTAATATTAATTTTATTAAAAATATTAATATACAATATATTTTCTTCTTTTCTGTTTAATATACAGTATATATATAAAACATATTAAATAGAAACTTAAAACTGGAACAAAATTTTAATTTATATTAATACAATATCAAAAATTAAAAACTATAAATTAATGTTTACATTTAAGTAAAGGAAAACTATAAACATTAAATTTATTGTGATTTCAAAAAATACTCTAATTCAAAGAATCAAAAAAATCTATTAAATGAATTAAATGAATCAATTTCAGAATAAACTATTGATAACAGATTAATATCATGAAACTTTAACTAGACTGATACTCAAGCTGGTCAAATTAACTCTTATAAAGAAATATTCCCACTTTATATTAAATATTTTCTAAAATAATTTTTAATTACAAGAAATCACAAGCACTTTAAGCAGGAAAAATACATTATTTTATTATTAGATATATAGTACATATACTAATAATAACCTCTAGTAACGTTTTCGGCCTTCTATAGCCCTCCTCAGCTGGTTCTCTCAAATGAACATCTAACATTCT
>WUQG02403096.1:0-17267 GCA_011317285.2 Androctonus mauritanicus | reverse complement strand
ATATACAAGGTGATCTCTCCGATGAAATTTACATGGAACAACCTGAAATATTCGTTAAATGTGAAGAAGAGTCAAAAGTTTGTAAATTGCAAAAACTTTTATATGGATTAAAGCAATCCAGTCGTGAATGGTATAAAAAGATCGATGGTTACATTACTAGTATAGGAGGAAAACATACAATGACTGATCCATGCATATATATTCTATAATAATGATGATCAAGTTATTATGACAATCTATGTTGACAATATCATTCTAGCATCCAAAAAGATTGAGAAATTATAACTAATAAAATCCAAATTAAAGTTGTCATTTAAAGTGACAGACCAAGGACCAATACACTATATTCTCAGAATGCATGTTGAACAAGAAGGATCAGCTAGAAATATTCACCTATCATAAAGGAAGTATACAGAGGACTTAATTGCAAAATTTGAAATGACAGATGCTAAAACCGTATCAACACCTTTGGAAATAAATATCAAAGTTACAAAAGAACTAATGCCTAATTCAGAAGAAGAATAAATTGACATGAAACATCAACCTAATTGACATGAAACATCAACCTTATTGCATTTGCAAGATAAATAAGTCCACTAATCAGATTAGTGGACTTATTTATCTTGCAAATGCGACTTGTCCAGATATAGTTTTTGCAGCTAATTCATTAAGTCGATTCTCTACTAATCCTGGAAGAATGCACTGGCTATTAGTCAAAAGAGTTCTAAAATACTTAAAGGGACACTTTACTATACTCTTAACTATGTAAAAAGCAAAGATAATCTTATAGCATATACTGACTAAGATTGGGCAGGAAGCATTGACAGGAAATCATGTACTGATAACATCATTATACTGGCTAATGGACCAATCAGCTGGAAGTCAAAGAAGCAAACATCAGTTGCTCTATCAACTATGGAAGTAGAATATATAGCACTTGCAGAAATCAGTTGTGAAATTATATACATAAAAAGACTTTTGATGTACATGAAATTTGAAAAATTCATAAAAGACCCAATTACAGTATATTGTGACAATTAGAGTGCAGTACAATTATCTATAAATGTTATCATTTTCTTAGAGAATTAGTGGAACACAAGGAAATAGATGTTTGATATCTAAAAACAGATTTGATGATGGCCAATATATTAGCAAAAGCATTAAGTAAATCTAAGCATATCAGTTGTGTTAGCATGATGAAGTTGGAAGAAGGCAAGCTTAACAAACAATTGCAGAGCATACTTCAATAGGAGGAGTGTTAAAGTGACATCAATGAAGTTAATGGATTTCAGTGTGCTCATGTGCAGCCCTTGATATAAGACTATGTAATCCCTTACCTTTTTTTTTTTTTTTTTTGGCTTCTTTCCCTTCCTGTAGAATATGTTCAGGTGAAACACTTACCATTAAATTTCTTCTGTCCCATTGTGTCTACATCCAATATTCTCTGTTATGTACAAGTAGTACTTATTAAAATCTCCTAACAATATTGTATATATTTAGGCTGACCATTTCCTATTTATTCAATCCAGGATAGAAAAAAATTCAATCAAAAGTATAATTTTTGTGTTTTATTTTTCTATCTATACAATTACCAATAATAGAACAATGAATTTGGTAAATTCATTGTTCTATTAACATAATCAATATAATAATACACTTTTTAAATTTAATTGTAATATGTTTTTTTAAAAGCTATTCCATATTGAACTGGAATTAAAGAATTTGAACAGTAAAATACTTTTGCCAGTATCAGTAAGTACTGCTGTACTTGATGATATTGATTTGACCTGTCTTGAACCTATATTTCAAACAACGTTATCAAATATAGCCAATTTTGTGCGCAAATTAAAAAAAATCCATCTCGAAAATGGGAAGAATTTTAAAATATGAGATGTTATCCAGGATATTTAATGATGTGGGATTATATACTAAAAACTAAGATATTTGCTTAGCTATATGTATATTGTTCTTAACAATTGTTTTATGTGATTTGATTTTAATTATTTCATTTTTATCTCTTACTCAATAAGTTTACTGTGAAATATAGAGCCTAGGATTAGATATCCCATTTAGTTTTGAATTGAATCTATGAAAACTCTTCAGTTTTCAACTCTAGAGGACTTGGATTCAATTCTTGGATTCCACTTCTTGGAAATATTCATAGGATTGGACCCAGCTATCAATCTCCATCTTCTACAATCCAGCTGACCCTTTCATAGGGATAGGCAGCCTGTGGCAGGATTGTTTTAGCCTTGCCACTTAATAATCACCACTGATTGGAAAGTGTCATTGGTTATTGATACAAAAAAAAAATGATGTCTCACTTGCCCAAACCTTAAAGGAATACATTTGCAGTATTCATTTAATTCTGAATAAGCAAATGATTTAATTTGTACAGATCCCATACTGATATAAATTGTATTATATATTGATACTGATATTGATATATTGATGATACTATATTGATATAAATTATGTTTTATATTTATAGTACATTATTTATAATCAATAATAATATATAATTTTATAAAATTTGACAAATACTGCAAGTATATTTCCTTAAGGACAGTCATATTGCCAATGTAAACCTAAATAGCTAATATTACATGAAAATTTCAAAAAAATAAAAATCTTGCATGTTAAAAATAGGATGGGTTTCAGAATCTGGGATATCTTTCCAAAATCCAGAACTGCCTGAAAAATCTGGTATGAATGGTTACTCTATATATGTTTCAATAATAATTTGTTATTCTAATGAGGAAAATTAAAAAATATGAATTGAGAATATGACAAAAATATTTGAACAATAGTTTAAAAATAGGTTTAATGGCATTATAGAATGAGAAACTGATTACCTTAGATTCTACTGTAAATAAGAGTGAATCCTTGCTCAAGATATAACAACAGACAAGAAAGATTGCATATTGTTTGTATATTACTTTTTAGTTTTAAATGATTCCTTTGGGTGATTGAAGTATATAATAATGCAAATAAAGCTAGAACTTGGCTTGATAAAATATTTACACTCAATATGGTTGCCATGTTAAATTTACAGATGCAAGAATTCTGCACACTTATTATATTTTAGAAAACAGCAATTTTCTGAGCATTCCTAATATTGAGACACCAGATAATTAGTCCAATACTTGTATAAGTATATTAATATATATACTGATGTCTTGTTTGATCATACTTCGTAGAATTTTCAATGAAATTTTAGACTTTATTGACTTTTTTCTCCTGAACTTTTTCAAAAATTTTGTAGACAAAATTTTTTATTAATTTAAGTAATTTTTAGAAAACTTTAATTCTAGATTAAGTGATTATTGCACAATTTTGATTTTGTTATGGAAAAATATATACTCTACTCACCAATGTAAAACTAAATTTTCTCAATATCACTCTGCATAATAGAAATATTTAGATGAAACTTATTTAATGAAATATAAATATTTTTCAATTAATTATTTAAAGAATTTAATAAAATATTTAAAACTAGTTAGCCATTGGCCCATTACCTATCCAAATACATCAAAAAATACTTTTTTTATTCTGTCAAATTTGAGATTTTGCTGCTGAACCGTTGTATGCAACCATAGCTTGTCATCCATAATAAAAATGAAAATATGATAAAGAAATCACATGCACTGGCTCCAACTGACTCTTATAGACTTCAGACTATTATGATCCCTGGTCAGGGCCGGATTTAGATGAAGCGAGGCCCTAGGCTATTCCACTTGCGAGGCCCTTCCACCTCCCTTTAATTTTAAAAATCAGAAGATAGATAGATAATGAATTATATGTTAAATGCAATATGTTGTATTAGTACAATTTATTTGTATTATATGAAATTTTACTCTAAATAATAGAAACCTGCAACGATTTTTCATATTTTTGAGCGTAAAATTTAATTATTAATTTTATTAATTCAAATGTAGGCCCCTCTTGATCTTGAGGCCCTAGGCTGGAGCCTATTTAGCCTTTAGGAAAATCCAGTACTGCTCTTGGCCCTCCCATTCAGCTTGGTGCCCCAGGCAGACTGCCCTCCTTGCCCCCTCTAGGTACACCACTGGTACTGTATTCATTCACCTTTCTTTTTCTTGTGATGAAGTGATGATGATAAAACGAAATGAACTTAAATTATGAATGTTTATTGGAATTTTTAATTTAATTTTTTTTTTTACTACAATCCACCAGAATTAAGTGAAACTGGAAAATGAATAAGTGGATATAGGGATTTCACTGTGTTGCAATTTTTATACATTTTTTTAAATGTTAATAAAAGAATATTTTATCCTATTTATATAGTTTAACAGCATATTGAATTATGGCAATTTATTGCACTATGTTTTTGAAATAAAATTTTGTGGAATTCTAATAAAATATATACAATACAATAATTTAATAATTCTCTATAAAATGTTGTTTAATTAGTATATACCGGTAGTTTATAATTCAAAAAAAATTATTTATCAATATATATACAATTTTTTATTTTAATTTTGCAATTAAATTTATTTTTTACAGATTCTCATCATTTATATTCAAATGAAGGTAACTTTATTGACCTAAATTATTATTTGAATGAACAGTTTGGGACTTTCAGCAGTTCTCTTAGTATAGACTGCGTTTAAGAAAAAAATGGAATATCTGGCTAAAATATTAATGAACAAAACAGTATACTCTCTTTTTTAATTATGAATCTGGAAGAAAAATACTTTTCATTGTTTTATATCATATAAAATTCAGCGATAAAAATTTGATAAACAGACTTATAGTAACTGCTATTCTTAACTTTTTCTAAATATTTTTGAATAAATCTTTTCTAGTTTCAGAAATTCCCAACTAACTATAAGTAAACAATTGTATTAGTGAATTAAATTGCACATTTCTGAAATATTCAGGATTTTTTTAATCTTGAATAATAACAAAGTATTTTATGCAAAGTTAATTTGTATAATTGTTTTTAATGAAAAGTATTCAATGTTAGTAGATTTTTTCATGTAATTTTTAAAATTTTGTTATGGTCATTATTTTGTCATTTTTTACATTTAATATTTTTGTATGGCATAGTAATACAATGCACAGAATAAGAATTTACAATAAATATAATGTAAATTGCATGTGGTTTTTTAATTTTTTGAAAATATTATTATTAAAACATGTTTTGAAAATTCTTATATGAAGTTTAGAGTTGTGTCGAAGATGGAAGTATTTAATTCATATTTGATATGAGACAAATAAATGACAAATTTTATCCAAATATTTGTGATAAAACATCAGATATGCCTCGCGTCTCATTCTCATTTTTTTATTAAAAATTTGTATTTGATATTGTTTGAATATTATATACTTTACAAATTTAAATTATTTCCTATGTATATTATACTTTTAATATTGTCCAATATTTTTTTTTTTTTTTAACAAATGTAACTAATGTTTGTTAAAAATATATTTAATAAATATTTTTGATAAATATATATCCAATAATTCAATGTATCCAAAATGTTCTTAACAAATGTAATTTAACAATTATTAACTTATTGTTGTCACTGTACAATATTCTTAAAACAGTGAAAACAAATCTTGTTAAAATTGAAATTAAAATCATTTACTTTTTATTATTATTTTCTCCTTTATTAATTCAATATTGCAATAAATTGAAATTATAGACAAACTAAATTAATATACAAGCCTACTATAATAATTGATGGCAATATTTTACTTTATCCACATATACAAGGTAGTTATAAATTAACTGACCCTATTCACAGCTCCCTGGAGCAAATTCTAATCAACATATGATAATGAAATTGGTATATATGCTGATTAGACCATGTGATCTATAATTTCCAATGAAAAATAAAATAATTCAAATTTTCACTATCAAGTGGAATTTATCCAAGTAAAAACAAGCAAATTGCAAAACTACTGGCTAGATATAAATTGCCAATAGATCATTGAAAGCAAACCATTCTATGATTATCATCATGCTTTTGGAGAAGAAAGACCAGCAGTATTAGTTATTTTACCAGAATGGCAGCAGAAATGGCTTGGCTGCATTGAGAAAATATTGGCATTTCAGAAGAGTGCAAAAAGGTCCATGTCTAAAAACAATAGATGGGTTAAACAATAGATTAAATAATTTGAAGATACTGGAGATTTGGATGTGGCATCAGGAAGGGGCCAATTGCTGATTTCCATGAAAACGGTTGACAAAATTACTGTTGCTGTGGTTGACAGTGCAATGCCCAAAATTCTTCATCTAGTGCCTGTGTGGTGGCAGGTGATTTGTCTATTCCTTGGTCCACTATTTGAAAAGTACTGTAGTGCAATTTACACTGATACCCATACAAGATCCATATGATGCAACAGTTAAAATTGAAAGACTCTCAGGCAAGCATAGATTTTACTCATTGGTTTTTGTCAATGATGGATGTTGATGCTATGTGGTCTAAGAATATTCTACGGACTGATGAGGTGCTTTTTCACTAGTAAGTGCAGTGAATATGCAGAATTGCCCCGTATAAGATACATCGCATTCCCATGTGAAGGAACAGTCATTTCATTCGGTCTGTATGATTGTAAGGTATGAATTCGTCGCTAATTTTAATCTTGGTCCATTTTTATTTGATGAAATAACACATCGAGGATCAGTAAGGGTACCATTACGAGTGCACGTCACCGTGCCCTTCTTGCTCAGCATGCAATTTCTGCTTTACAAGAAAAATGATGCTTAGAGACTACTGTCTTCATGCAAGATGGAACAATGCCGTATATCGGTTGACCAGTAAAGGAATTGCTTCGTGCCAACTTCAGCAATGAGCTCATAATATCCATAAGTTTTCCTATATGCTTGGCCTCCACGTTCTCTAGACTTGAATCCCTGTGATTTCTCACTATGAGAATATTTGAAAGATCGAATCTATCAGGAAGGAGTACGATGTATGGCTGACCTGAAAGCAGGCATAAAGCGGCACGTTGCGTTACGGACATTCCACAGAAAATACTTCGAGTGACATTGATTGCGAGTGATACGTATCCAACATATAATATTTAGGTGGAGTACATATTGAAGTCTGTAACTACTATTTCAATTATAGTCTTATTATTGTAGTGCTGCACTTCTGAATGTATTTTTCGTTCATAAAGCGCCATATTTTTGCCTGATGGTGAAAATTTGAATTAATTTATTTTTCATTGGAAATCACAACCCCATGGTCTGATTAGCATAGTCTATATATAGTTAGCACGAAGCAATTCCTTTACTGGTCAACCGATATATGGCGTTGTTCCATCTTGCATGAAGACAGTAATCGCTAAGCATCATCATTCTTGTAAAGCAGGAATCGCATGCTGAGCAAGAAGGCCACGATGACGTGCACTCGTAATGGTACCCCTTACTGGTCCTTGATATATACTAGTTTTCTTTATTTATATTGATTAGAACCCGTTCAGCGAGTTGTAAGATCAAATATTTTATAACGGTAATTGTCCAGAATCACTACTTTTGCCGTAGGAGCTAAAATTTTGGCATCTGATCGGAAATTACGTCATCGGGGGACTTAATCTGACCTCCGCTAATGGTGCATCCATAAAAAATCAAAACTAAAAAACTTAAAAACAGGCAAAATTAAAATACCGTGCCTTGTTTCCGTCGGTCGCCGCCATGACAGTAGCGCGTCACGTGACTATACCGCGCTGGCGACTGTGCGGGTCTATCAGCGGCGCGAAGAAACTACGAAATGCGCTGTGGCAGTGGCGTACGCAAGGGGGGTTTCCGGGTTTAAACCCCCTCCCTTGGGCTTTGTAACACATTGTACAGATATCTCGAAACAAGCGCTATTTGAAGAAAAATGAAAACTGGAAAGTTACAAGTAGCAGAATTAATATAGTAGTATTAATAGTAGTGGTGGTGAAGATAGTAGTAGTAATACTTGTAAAACTAGAGGAAGCCTCAGTGACAAAATGTAACAAATTTCAAAATAAACCCCCCCTTGACAAAATCCTGCGAACGTTACTGAAATGAATATTTTGATATTTTCACCATTAACAACACTTTAATAATGTTATATGTAATTTGGATGAAATAAATATTAAAGTTCAAATTTTGACGATTAGTATCAATAATAAATATATATACTATACAGTCAGTGGCTATCAGAGAGGTAGAGCTGCCCCGGGCTTCACGATTTAAATGCCTCAATTCATAACTCAATATGTTAGAAAAAATATATATATTTGTATATTTTTATACTGTTCGAGCTTCAATGTTTGTCAAAATTTGAAGTTCTCAATGTTTTCGCTTTTCTTGTACACTTACTACTGTATATTTATCAAATTTTTCTTTCTTTTTTTTTTTGTTTTTTGAAGGGCCTCAAAAATATTGATTGTTCCAGGCCTGGCATTTTCTCTGAAAGTCCCTGCATACGGCATGGCTTTTAATTTATATAGCATAAAAATCGGAACAAAATATCTTAACTAAAAAACAATGCCTTATTTTATTGGAGTTGATATTATATATCAAATCACATCTCAAATGATACCTAAATATGTAAAGTAAAAAAATTTATATCATAGCAGTTTTTATGCATGTTTATCTATGGACTATTATTATCGAGTGGGTGATAGATTTATCGCTCGACACGTGCCATCCCAATGGCCGAATTCGGTTGACAAATACCAGTTTCGAGTTTAATAAAAATTCCGTAAACACAAATATAAATTTCCATAAAAAAAGAGTATAAATTATATGAATTATAACATTTATACAATAAATAAATTTATATAAATACAAAGTTGAGCAATATGCAATTAGTTTGATGTGACGTGTTCGCATTGGACAGATTAAGTGACAAAACGTAAGATGTTGGAACGGCGTAGGCGGATCCAGATGTCACAAAACGGAGTAGATGCTTAAACAACACTAAACAGACTCGACTTAGTTTGCGGTTTAAATTTTCCATACACTACTCATTCGTCTTGTCTATTGGTGTAACGGCTACTCCGCCCCTATATGTTGTTCGTTATCAACCTCAATTGAAAGAGACTGTTTTATCAGCTACGTCCGAAACGTTTGAAAGAGCAATTCTTGAATTAAACAGCAGCAATTAGACATGTCGATGTAAAAATCATGAACTGAAAGAAAAGGTTATCGAACCGTTTCCTGGCTGCTTACAGATTCAGTTGAAAGAGATCCAACTTCTTTTCAATTGAATGCTATCGATTATTATTATTTTTTCTTTTAAATTATGAACTTTCGATGTTGGATTCTCAAGCGAATAATCCTAGCATTCTATCCACGGATGATTCTATCAGATGTGTTTTTTTTTCCTGATAATCTCTAAATAAATAGAGAATAGATTACTATATATACCTATATATGCTGCTGATATTTACCGCAGTTATTGCAAATTTAATAAATTAATTTGTTTAATGAGTGATATGCAGTTATTTATGTATTCTGTATGATATACGTTATTAATGCGTAAGTTGCTATATTTAAGTTGTCTGGTAGGCGTGTTGATATATATTTTTATTATTAAAATATATGTGTTTGTTATATATTTATGTTTATTAAAAATTTAAATATGGAAAATTTTTGTATTTTTATTATCTCTTTGTCGATAGATGGCAGTAAGTAATAAATTACGTTTATACAGAATTTTCCAAAACAACGACGAATCGTTAACAATTTTATGAATGTAATTGCGTCGAGTCTTTTTTAAAAACTCTCTGTTATTGAGTTTCTAAATGTAATCTTGGTCGTTGAATAAATAATCCTTGATTTTTTAATATATTTCAATTATTTTAGTTTGTTCTTACTGAAAAAAAAAATAATGGTGGTCGTATGATCAATGCCAGATTATTTTTAGAAGAGTAACTTTAAAAATAAATATATATTGGCAATAATTCGATAAAACGCCGAATTAACCTAATTCCAAATTTAAGAACCCAATAAGATAAAATATGTGAAGGATTTGCGTGGTCTATGGGTTCCTCGCACCCTTAATCCTGCCTTACACATAATAGAATATAAATTATCACCATTTTCGATACGATAATTCTTATCAAAATACTTTTATTGGATCTTATCCAATTTTTCAATCGGAATTACAGATATTCCGATAAATATCGTTTACTGTATTTATTTTCTTTCTTGAAAAATTAATTTTTGCTGTCGAATTTTTCGTGTTTCATCAAGGAAAACATTTCCTTATAACATAAGTGACGAAAAAATTTAATTTAAAATTTATAAATTAGATATTAGATTGATGATTAAATTTCTGCCTGATATTTATACCATTTTACTTCGAAGTTATGAAACACTAACATTTTTTTTTTTTTTTTTTTAATTTCTGAATAATTCGATAAATAAAATCACTTCTGTATGAAATACTGTACAGTGTATGATTTACCGAAATTTATTTGTTATAATCCTATTAATTTTGAAAGTTTCGAAATCATTTGTTATAATCCTATTAATTTTGAATATATCCAAACTTAATAATGGACTTTAATATAAGTTTTCAATAAAAATTATATATTCGTGATAATTAAAAATATGCCTAATTTCGATGAGAAACGATTCCTATTTTTGAAGGGAATCTAAATTATTTCAAGTTAAAATTTTAGTATTATTTTTTTTTAGCCTTTTTCAAAATTATAAACGTTGTTTTTTTAATCGGAAGTTATATTTCTATTGATGAAGTTGATCAGGAACTTTTATAATCCTCGATCGGCATTTTAATCCCAAACAATTTCTATAAAGTAAATCTTCAGTGATCCCACACAAGACACAAATCGCATCCTAAATGTACAATATCGACAATTCACTTTAATATGTAGCTTGGTTCTTTTGTTACCTAACTTATTATTCTCTACATCTCACGCTTTTATCATTTCTAAAGCTTTTATTTGCTTTCTGCAATATCAACTTTTAACGCGCTTCTCACCGCATCTTAATGTTCTATTTTCCTCTAAATAAAGGAATGCGTTCGTATTTTTAATTCCTTCGTCACAAAAAGGCTCGAATTTTTAATTCTCTCTTTATGAAATATTTGTAGATTTTCAACTGGAGAGAAAAGGAAAATTTAATTCAGGTGTGCTAAAGGATCACTTCTAGTTACATTAAAGACTTTTAAAATGTTTATTCACTTGCATAAAATTATTAAAAAAAAAAAAAAAAAATTGTTTTTAGATAAAAAGGGAAGAGATGAAGATATCTTAAGAGGAAGTACTATTGAGATTAAACAGTGATCGTGCTTTAATATTAAATTCGTTTAAAAATGAAAGCTTGTGGATTTTTAGCTTTTGGTATTTAAAAAAAAAAAAAAATCATAACTTTTGCATCTGGTTTTTATTTACAGATTCAATTTTTATTACAAAAATTAAAATTGATTTTTTTTTTAATGTTAAAGCATATTTGTTTATAAATAAATCGAGAATTTCGATAGGAAAAATAGCAAAAATAGTTGATCTAGTGGTTGTTTTGAAAACGATGCTTTTAACATTCGAATATGTCATTTCTAAAAATTAAGGATTTTTCCATTATTTGGAGTTTTACGAAAACATCGACGGAAATACTAGCATTTCCTGCCCGTGTTATAGGACCCAATGAACAACAGACGCACTCTAGCAGATTTAATGACGTCACACGTAGATATTTACTTTAATAACCACTCCCTTTCATGCTCCTGGCATATAGTAGAGCGCATAAAGCCAATCGATCGAACGTAAACATCGCAGTTCTACCCCACCGAGAGAGTGAGGCGATCCAACGATTAGGTTACAGAGACAGACGGGAACGAGATCAACAGCGAGAAGACACGAGAGTTGGTTGTCTGCTTGCTTGCATGTGTTGTAGGTGAAGTGTTCCTGGCATAATGCTGCTGGCGGCTGGAAGACCAGGCTGCGGAAAGAGGAAATGGATTAGGACAAACTTTATTTTTCATCCTATGACATCCACAAGACTTTTATTTACGGCGTCTTGCTTTATATTCCTACAGTTGGATGCTTGTGAGTGCTCGCTTGCCAGAACTATGTCCAGTACGGCGATATCGCAAGCAGTAGTAAGTACTGATTTGCCTAAGCAATAAGAATTGTTTATTTTAAAAATTCAGGCTTGTTCACACGTGTGAGTGGCTTTCCGACCATCTCTTATCTTCTTCGGTCTCTACACTTATCTAGTTAATCGATTATATTTTGAAAATAGTCGTGATCAAACGAGAGTGCTTAGTTTGTCGTCCTTGTTAGCGTGTCGTCAATAAACTCGCAGCGTGTCTCCATTGTTTCCCCGTTGGTCGCTAGATGGTGGACCGATCACTGGCAACGTGGTCGTCATGGTAACTGCCAGACAAAAAACTGGCACGTTCGTCTAATGCAAGAGATTTGCTCATCCTTATATTCTTTGTGCTCTTACGAAAAAATAAAACAGCTCAAAATATATCTTTGCAATATATTTGTTTGCTAATATGCTATATCCAAATATTTATCAGACAATGCGTTATCGAGGCAGGTAAAAGTAGTCAATTGCGTCATTAGAGAAAAATGACGTTTTTTAACGTTCCAAAGAAGAAAACCAGAATGATACCATCATTCTGAATTGTGACCGCAAGAATAACGAAATTGGCAACTGATTTGAGCGATAATTTTTGCCGAAATAGTATTAAAATATTCATATAGTTAATTTGGCATCGATAATTCAATAATTAGCATAAAAAAAAAATTAAGTGATTTTGCAAAAGTTTTATCAATTTGGAACGTCCAAACTTGCATTGACAAATATTCATTTGCATAAGTATATAACAGATTCTATATCCGTAAATGGCATCGTTTGTGTGACCTTATTGTTTTCTAACCTTCTATAGAACGTTACTGTAGGAGGTAACCTATTTTCAGATTGTGTACATACAAGATCTTAAAGGTTTTCAGTTTCTTTCTGATAGAATGCTTACACATCTAGTAAAAGGGAGAAAATATAAAAGATCACACATGAAATTCTATTCCTTAAAGAAAAGAATAGCGGGTTATCCTCTCAGAAAAATCGCAGGCTACAAACGGCAAGAAAAATAAAAAAAGCGTGGAAATAATTATGTTCAATTCTCTTGAGTAATGGTTTAATTTCGTGGTATTAAAATGCAGGAGCGAATTCATTGGGTTCATAAACCGAAGTAAAGAAAGAAGAAAAAAAAAAAAATCGTACAAAACTAATTTTATGCCTGGACAATTAACTACTCCAACGACGTCATTATTATTTTTTTTTTTTTCTTTTCTGTCTCGTATATTTATACTAATATATATTAAACATTTCTAAATACGTTTTTAAAAATATATAAATAACAATTAATAATGTTAGAATTTTATTAATATTAAAGAAACAGAATGATAAGAGAACGATGTTAGACTTGATGTATGAATGAAAAGATATATAAGAGTACATTGAACTGAATGTTCTAGTCCTATTATTTGTAGAGTAGCCGTTATCACGTAACTCACTCGAATAGTGTCTCGGAATTGTTTATATACGTTAAAGTAGATCTAGATAATGTTAACTGAGATTTATTCATCTTTGCTCAATTTAGAAATTGCTTTTAAAAGTATTAGGTCTTTCCTAAACGACTCATTATGGAGTAAGTGTAGTAATAACTTTGCGGAAATCCGTTTACGTTCATTGATATAATTCGAGAAATAATTAGTTGCACTTTTATAATCGTAGAGTAGCCTACTCGGTTTACTAATTACTTTTGAATTATTTATTAATATTCAGTTTAAAATTACGTTATGAAGATTTCCGGAACATTAATAGAGAGAATAATTTTATTAAAAAAAAAATATATATATATATATATGCTAGTAAACGTTACCAGTTACTAAAATAACAAACCGTCGGGAATTTTATCAAAGTGTAATACAAATAATAAAATTATCCGGAAATAAAACATAGAATTCTCCTAGTTATTACTATAAAAACATCCCCCGCAACTCATTTACGCTGTATCTCCGATTAGCAGCTCATGACACTTTTCCCCTCGACCTTAACTGTCCCCGGTTCTTAGTCATAAGATCGTCTTCCCATAGTTAGGCCATGTTTTGTAAGTCGAAGCCAACGTCTCCCAGGTCATATCACAACTGAATCCAAGGTCTTTCTCCATCTGTTCAACGACAGATGTGTTTGCCGCCATCGGTTAACCACTCTTTAACATTGCCGATCACCCCTTCGTACATAGATCAAGTTATGTATGAAGAAGCACCGCGCATTACAAAGCACGTTATCGCTTTTCTCTGTATCTAAAACACTGTTAAGTAGATATTTTCATTTTTATTACTCATTGATAAACGACAGAACTTTTATCAGTTTCTTTGCTTACTCTTGTGTATTAATAATTAAATATATTTTTAAATGCGTACAGTCAGCCACTGTTCGATTCCGCTCTTCGATTTTAATATTTTAAGCAAATTGGGCAACACCTGGCGGTCCGTTCGGTAACTACGATGCAGCTCTTGTCGATGGTCGCTTAGCAACCGCTGCACAGTATGCAATAAATGTCATTGACCCATGCGATATCACTTGTCATATTGAAAGAGATGGGGATAGTACTGCACCGGTAAAGCATAGCGGTTAAAAATGCAATTGGGAATCACAGGTTTGGCCCTATTAAAGAATCATGCGCTGAAAATTCCGTTGGTAAAACGGAAAAAAAAAAATGTCTACGCGTATAGAAAAGTAATTCAATCGAGCGCAGACATAACTAGTTCAATAATCCTTGGATAGAAATCGTAATTGGATGCCGTAGGGTGGATTCCGAGTACCTGGAACGGCGATCGCTAATAGTCGACCTGTCCGGCGATTGGCACAACAGAACATCCAAAAGATTTTTCAGTTAAACCTTCTATGCTCGTTATTGTTAAGGATGGAAGATTTTTTTTCCAAGAATTGCCTCGTTGCGGGAATTAACGGTAAATGAACATGCCATCTTTTTACTTTATCGCACTATATGTCTGTCTTTATCATAATACTAATTATATTCTTTTCTATGACGTAACTTATAAGAACCTAATTATGATGATGTCTTATATCTCGGAAAAACCAACGAATGCGGTTTTCCAAAATATTCTAGTTTTTTTTTTTCCTCCTCATATACAAATTACTTAATTTTGCGTGATGAAATCTGTTACTGAACAGATGCCCGCTTGTCTAATAATGCATTTGCGTGATCTTCTTTCTGCTTGTTCACGGAAGTTAATGTCTTTAAACGACAGATGTATTTGTCACATTCGTTTTTTTTTTCTTCTTCAACGAGAGATGATGTAATAATCGACCGTCACGTTTACGAAAGTTACAGTAGATCTTACTTAAGTTTTACTCAAGAGAAAATCCAATCGAATTAATTATCATTTGATATATTGTTTAATGAAAACTTCCATACGTCCAAAAGTCACGTATGACTTTTAGAGTAATTTTAACAGATTAAGGTTAGTAAATTATCATTATAATAAACTTTATTTTCCAAAGATCATTTTGAATGTCGTACCATAACGAAATTAAATTGTGTGTTAAGAAAATACGTTTAAAATGTTGAAAAGTAATAAACTCGAACATAGCTAATCGTAAACATTTTTTAGACAGTATCAGTTGTCCAAATCCTGTTTCGATTAAATGAGTTGTAATACCATAATCTTCTGTGTACGAAAAATCAGTTCTACATATTTTCGGATTCGGAGCACTGACCTAGCCAACTACGTTAATCTAACCAAATTAGACATTTCTAGTCTAGAGTTATATCGGAGCCCACCAACAGTGAATTCAACTAGACGATAAATGAGCACCCTAGTGTTCTACTGAGCTGAAGAAAAAATGATGGCAATGGCCGAATGAATGACGTCATTTCTATGAAAGCAGATAATTCATAATTAAAAAAACATTATTTCTCGGTTATTGTAAATAAAATAATTTCGACATAATGTAAATAATAGCGAGAAAAAAAAGATCAAACGGACAGATTATTTATCAGGAAACTGTCCCATTCTTACTTGCATCCTTGAAATTTTATTAAATCAACCTGCGGATAATTAATCTAGAAAAGAAAACACTTCCGCATTTTCAGGCGGTAATTTTTGTAGCCACAAAGTTAAATCAAAAGAGCAGATGACATCATTGTAACTTATCCGAAAGAGAACTTATCGTATATGACTCATTCGCGGAATATTCGACCATTTCTCTATTTTTTGCGACATCTGTTTATCTCTTGTTTTCGCCAGGGGCAGATCTCTCTCTCCGCACATTTCTTCATGCGAAACCGTGTTGAAGATTGCGAGAATAGAAGCTATTAGTATCTGTTTCGTCGGTAACATCCGCTCCTTCTTTTCCCCTAGCACTTCTGTTCGCAAAAATAAATCGCAGACACAAAAGTGTTTCTCGCTTTAAAGTGGTTTGTTTGTCTGGCAGTCGCCAAACATTAGGCGGGTGCAAAAACCGAGTTATTTTAACATTCTTTTTTAAAATAGGACAGTGGGAAATTTATATAACTCTATGTACGTTTTAAACTTAAATCGTTCGTTTCTGCTTTATATAATGTTCGTGGAGAAGACACAAAAAAAAAAAAAAAGATTTCGGAATGATGCATTTCATCCTCGTTTCGCCATCTTCCGCAATGCTGCTGAGAATAGTTCTGTCGTCGAACTGATAGCCAACTCCGACAACTCTTTATTACCCTATTAATTAACTCATCATCTTTCTTCGTTAAATAACAATATAAAATATCGTTATGAACTAATTAATAGACTAGTCATTACACCAAATCAAATATTTTATAAAACAGCAAACTTTCTGAATCCAAGATTAGATTATATTGCGACGGAGGAAAAAAAAAACATTCAACGTAATTGTCATCCATAAAACATTTCGTTTCTAACAGATGTAATACGGTCGTAAATTATAATTGACAATTTTTACGATTTTTTTCTGACTAACGTTGCCTTGGCAGAAATGATGATGTGTAAAGTAATAAAATGCAAAGTTATAAGCTGGAAAAATTAATAGGAATGGAGCTGTAATACTAAAATGTTTCTTAGATAAATCGTCTTTCTTAAGATGATAAAAATTGTTTCCAACTATTACAGATTATATGTACATCTAGTCTATCAAACTTTAGATTCACAGATGAATTAGGATAGTAAGATATATTTTGCTATCTTACTGTTTATCTTTCGATGGCGTTTTTCGGCTGTTTGATAAGAAATCATTTATAAATGACATTACTTACATT
>WUQG02403085.1:0-17269 GCA_011317285.2 Androctonus mauritanicus | reverse complement strand
GAATTATACCTCTTAATAATCGACTGATCGAACTATCTATCGGTACTATCTTTATTTATAAAGTTTGGTTCCTTTTCGTTTTTACCCGGTTCGAAAAGCACCCCTTGTCAGAGTTGAAACTTCAACTGCCCTGATTCGTCACTCCTCATAGAATCCTGCAAAATTTCATTATTATTATTAATTGTTTATTCGATGATAACGTTAGACTGTATTATTCTTTTCTTCGTTTGATATCTCATTGAAAAACTACCCCCTTTCTGGACTTTGGTAGTTATATCTGGTCTGTGCTATTCCTTACAAGTTAGTTGACCCGATGCTTACGTTTCAGCTACAAGAGAAGCTACAGTATATTTATCACCTCAAATGTGAGAGATCACCCTTTGTTTATAATCTCGTCTCTGACATTCCTACATGTTTAGCGGTTCACAAAAATAAATTTCATCTTCAAACACAAAGAAAAAAAAATTTTACAATGGCGTGGGTTGGATTTCCACAATTACATGACATTAACGTTAGAACTTAAGAGAAAAACATGAAGGCCAAATTTTACAATATCTCGTTAACGTTCTACAACTGCCAACTATCGTTTATCTAACAATTATAAGATATAATTGGTGATTAAAGTTAGCGAGAACTTAAACCGGATCTAATGGACAAATGATAAAACAGCTTCGAGTAACTTGACGCCAAGGTGGGCGGCCTAAAAAAATTTCTAAAAGACAGTTACGTGGCACTAACGATTAAATTATAAATTTTAAATAGCAGTCCCGCCATACTCGATATAGATAAATCTTGAGTGCCAATTTTGGCATTAGTTACAATCAAAGCCGGATTAAAACCTTTTGGAGTCTGTAGGCATAAAAATATTTTAAATTATAAAATTGTTCAATAATTTTAAACCGCTTTTCAGACCTCATTGTCGTGGAACTTCTAGGTACGTGTCTATTGTGCCTACTGGATAACTTGGCTATGAAACTGATTTGGAATGAACCATTTTGAATTCAAATGTCTCTTCAAGTATAATAAAACTCAAATCCAACCTAAAATCAAATTTTTATAAATTTATTATTAATAAATCAGTTATAAAAGTTTCTGTACAATAAAAAGAAAATTTAGATCTTAAAAAAGATTTTGCATTACAGTGATGAGTAAATCTACAGTGATTTTGCACTACACTGATGATTATAAAAGAAATTTTCACTATGTTTAAAATATTTTATCAGTGAAGAAAGAAAAAAAGCTTTAAATAAAAATTTATTGGTAATAAAATATTTTAATAACAAAAAATTTAATGAGTACAATATAAGTGCATTATGAAAACAAGTCCTGAAGAACTATTTTGGGATGAATATTATAAATTTGAGAAAAATACGATAAAGGTAGTTTAATTTCTTTGGAAGAATTATCAAGTTTTACATTTACTGATATTTCTGGTTTCGTTTCAAGATTTTCTTTGGATAAATCAGAAACTGGAGTGTCCACCTTTATCTCATTTTCGTGTCTCGAATCATTTACCATAATTTCAGTTTGTAAATCATTTCTATGTTCTTTATCATTGTGCAACTGTAATTCTGAATATTGAATAAACACCATACCGCAGTAATTACAGTAGTATTGAAAATTATTTTTGTCATTCAGTTCTGTAATATTTTTATTTTTAACAATTTTCATCATAAACACTTTATCCTTATGAAAATGATCAACATGAGACTTTAAATCGTTCATTATGGGAAACTGAATGTTACAATACACACATCTATATATATTTAATGTTATGCAATTCTGCTTATTTGCTATTTGAAATAAAAATTCTTTATCAGAGGGCTTGTGAATTTCTTCCCAATGTTTCTGTATCGATTTTAATGAAATAAATTTTTCAGTACAGTGACCGCAGTTAAAAGTAGACTTAAATCGTTTTCTCTTCTTCGAATGTAAGTTGTTTGATGTATCAGATTCTTTTATGGCTTCTCTGTTGTTCGAAGACTTTTCGTTGTCCTTTTTATTCTGAGAAGGAATATTTTCTTTTGGAGAACAGTTTTGTTTATCAGTTTTACAATTCAAAATGTTTTTTTCTTTAACTACAGATAACGATGGACTAGTGCTTGTATTGTAAGCCGTTTTTAACTGATTTTTATTAATTAAATATTTCTTCTTAATAGCAGTTGTTTGAATTTTTAATTTATGTTTAAATTCAGTTTCCATGTATTTTTGACTATTTTTGAGAAAACGGAGAGGTTGCATGAAATGTTTTATCCTACAATGTCTTTCCATCAAATATTTCAGATTTGCACAAAAATTACAATAAAAGCATCTATATATACCAACATAATGAATATTTAACTTTAAACATTTGCCATATTTTTTATTGGAAGAATCAAAGATTAAGTTGTTCTTTGCAAGTTTATTATTGTTTTTTATGTATTGTTGGTTTTGAATAATTTCTTCGGCCCATTTTTCTACATGCCACATTTTTGTTTTAAACAGTTTTATTGCTTTTTTTTTAATGCTTTCATTTATATTTTTTTTATGAATCTTAAAATGGCATATTTTAAAAAATTTTTTATTGCAATGACCACACCTGAATGGTTTATATTGTTTATGTCTGTAGAGATGTTGTCGAAAATACTGTTGAGATTTCATTTGTTTTTGGCAAAATGGACAGTTAAATTCAAATGAATCTGTTATTTCGCAAATATCATTTTTTCTTGACAGTTCAGAACAATTTTGGAGAAATGTTTTAAGCCATTTTTTTATATATGGATTTATATTTTTAGCTATGTCAATAACCCTATTTGGATGAACAACTGAAAAATGATCAGGTATAGCTCTCTTATTAAGTTGCAATTTACATATACCACATTTATACTTCTTATAATCTAATTCAGTATAGATGTGTTTTATCATTTGGCATTTATTATCAGTTCCAAATGAACAGAAATAACAATTGTATTGATACTGCTTATCGATTTTGTCAATTATAGAGTTTGAAGAAATTTTATTAATAAATGAAACTATTTTCAAATTTTTCTGTGGATGTTTTGTTATTATATGACGTCTCAAAAAATATTTATCAGTTCCCATTCTTAAACAATAAGCACATTTCAATGAACTCCATAAGCAATGCACATCCTTTAAATGTTTTTTCATATTTCTGAATAATTTAAAATGTTTCGAACAAATATTGCATTCATATTTGCATTTGTTACACTGAAAGCAATTTTGATTAGATTTAAATTTATGAAAAATATTTTGATGAAAATTTACAGAAAAATAATTTTTATTCTTTTGTGCCCAGAGAGAATTTTTTTTTATAGTTGATCTAGAACTTAAAATTGCTTTGTTGTTTTCTTGATTGAGGAGTGATTCAGGAATAAAAATATTTTCTTTCTCAGTTATTTTTGGATTTTGAAAATTTATCTTTGCAATTTGTTCTTTATAAATATCAGGACTTTTCTGAAGATTCATATTTTCAGTATCTATTGAAATATTTTCCAAATATCTCTCTCTTGTAGAACTTTTCAACTTTTTTTGATCAGATCTATTATTAATATGGGAAACAGTAGATGAATCTGATTTTTTTATGCTTACGCTTTTTTCATCATTTTTTTTATCAGTTTCTTCAAAATGTTTATTAGTTAATTCATTTTGTGATGGAAGATTTTCAATAGGACTTTTATTAGTTTGTAAATAATCAAAACCTTCATATGATGATCTTACATATACATTTACTGGCATATCAGCATGTTGCGTACTTAAATGAAATAGCATTTCAATTTTAGTGCTGGATCCATATAAACAATATGTACATTGATAATTATTTATTCCATGCAAATGATGATGCTTGATAAGATTATTAACAGAAAAACAAGTTGATTTACAATAAGAGCATGGATACATACCTACAAATTTATGATGTAATTCATTATGTTCTTTAAAATCTTGTGAATCAAATGTAGCAAAGCAGCAACTTCCAATAGAACAATGAAAAGGTTTTGCATAAAGAGAATAATCAAAATCTATTGCTTTATTATTCGCTTGGGATATTTCTATTGGTTTACAAATCAAAATGTCAAGTGAAAGAGCCTTATGATAAATTTTTTGATGAATCTGAGTATAAAGTTTTCTTGATGCACGATAAAAACACAGATTACATTGATATATTCTTTTACCATGTTCTTGAATCATATGATTAACTAAAGTTATACCAACTGTAAACTCTGAAAAACAATAAACACACTTATAATTAGTATTATTAGTATGCATACCAAGATGAAAAATAAAATCATGTTTATTGTCAGCTGAGAAAGGGCAATCTTTTTCCATGCATTTATAAAAATTTATTATATTTTCTTTTTGAAGCATTTTGTTTAAACATTCTGATGGTTTTAATAGATTCCACATATAGTTAAAATCATTCAAATTATTTTGTGATCTCTGAAGAATCTGTCTTAGAATATTTTCATTACATGATGTACTTTCAACTTGACTAACTGTAGGATCCTTATTTACTATTGGTAAATGTGATGTAGAATTATTTTCATTATTTTCTTTTCTTTCCATTTGTAAATTTTTTTTAATATTAGTTGCTTGAAGTGTATTTAAATTGTTATTTTTGCTAATTATCATGTTTTCTTGAGTGACAGTTGATGGTCCTGGTATTACAAAATTACTGCCAGCGAAATGTTGATAAAGAACTGTTTGGTTTTTTGGAAGCAATGGTCTCTTTAAAGTATCGGTTGTTAACATACATGGCAACTGATTAAAAATAATATTATTTGAAATTTCAAAATTCCTATGTCCTTGAACAGAATTAAGAAATGAAGTAGAAGTATATTTACTAAGCATCAATGATGACTGAGGTTTACTAAAAGATGAATGAGGAACAATTTGAAAATTATCAGTACTGTTTTGCTCAGAAGAAATATCATTTTTACTAGACTGATTTACTGTTTTGCATTTATCATTAGTATTACTTGACAAATTATTTGTTTTTAATAAAGAATTTACAGAAAAAGGCAATGAATGTAAATTATCACCAGAAGAAAATTTTTTTGATGGTTCATTATTTGTTGATTGTGGTAAAGTAATTATTTTTTCTTCATTTGAAACTACTGTAGTTGGCAAAGAAACTTCTGGAGATTGTTTTTTAATAAACTGTTGAATGTGAAGTACACTATGTTGTTTAATTACACATGGATCTGAAAACTGAACTTTACAAATATTACACATTGAATTCAAATTCTCAGAAAAACTCCTGTGTTCTGAGAGAAAATGTATTTGAACATTTTCAAATGAATCTGTAAATCCACAAACACACATCCAAGATTTCAGTCCTCTTAAACTCATGATTAACAAAAATTTTCCAATTTTAAATAAAACAGATTTGAAATATTACTTTTCAAACAACTTTATATTTTCATTTTGTATTCCAAGAAGGGATTTACCTAGAAATAAAATATTTTAATAAGAATCAGATTTTTATCCAGTATTCATATTTAAAAACAAATTACTATTCTCTATATATATACAAAAACTTCAAAATCAATCTTTGGTAAATTAACTATTGATTTAGTTATTAAACAATAAACCATTATTATTTTTTTAAATAAATGATTTATTAGAAGTAGTGATGTATGTCAAGTATTCTTTTATCTAATCATCATTCTCATTTTCCAGCAATTCACTACAACATTTCTCAAAAGATGAGTCTGTAGTGAGAGTCACAGTGGGATAACCATTTGTAAAAATTGGAGAAAATACTAACTGCATGTTTATCTGGGATACAGATAGCAATCCTATTACCAGTTATTGAAAGGGACAATAACCATAATAATAAATACTTTTACTCAAAAACTTTCAATAAAATTAATTGGATAAGTTTTACTGGAAATGACTGAATTTAGATAAAGAATTAACAATTTTGGAAAAAGCTTTACAAAATTAAAAAATTATCATTGCAACATGGATTATGAGAAGAATGACAAATTGGAGGAATTAAATACGCTCAGAAGAACTATCATTTTTCTTCTGAGCAATTAGATGACAAACATTGATACTGTAATAATAATAAGGGTGTAATATTCAAAATATAGATAAACCTCAGTTTATACGATTAAAGCATTCCTAGAAAATGCTGGTAAATTAAATTCTTGTAAATCTGGAACTAAATTATCACTTATTTAAATGAAAAAATTATAATGTATTCCTAGCCTAAAAAATCAAACTCATTTTTCATTGAAATATCCTGATATACCATCTCGTTACATAAACAATAATAAAATTATGTCAATAATTAGCATTAATTTTGATGATGCAGCATAAAAAAAAGATAAGTTTTTCTTAAAAAAAATCTATAAGAAATATGTCTACCATAGCATAGTAGCAAGCACAAAACATAGTATACAGTAGTTATCTTTTACAATCTGAAAGATACAGGTTCAATCTTCCACATTTCACTTTGAAGATCTGTTGGCTATTCTAGAGCCTATCATCTGTGATAGGCTCTAGAATAGCCTTGATTTTTAATCATCTCTGATTGGACAGCAATGTAAAAATTAGAAAGAAAAAAAATATCTCCAATAAAAGTTAATACCTGCTACTATTAATAATTTCAATAAAATATTCTTTGCATGAAAATAATAATCATAATAATTCATTCCAAACATTATCAAAAACCATCATCATCATCATGCCCATAACCATGTAATAGGATTGATGTAAGAAGAAAAATATTCACACACACTACCAATCAGATGGATCATACATCTCTATCACTAAATATTATACCAGCTTTGTGTCATTCTTTTCTTCACACACAAACATCTCTTAGCCTCAGATCCATTTATCTTCCACTCTTTCCTTAGCCTTCTTCCACCTCCAGCACATATGTAGGCTATCTGGAAATCAATCAATCAATGGCTTGTAAACAAATCTTAGTTGTCATGATAATCTAATGTTTGTGAAGGCATGATCAGTAAGTAATTGGTTACTTCTACACAACCCAGGAAGCCATTTTATCTAGTATTGTTTCTGTAACAAACAATCAAAACATGATTGCTATCATCAAAGTTCCCACCAAATGAGAAATTTGAATCTTCTTATTCAAATTTTGCAAGCTGAAGAACAGTCTGGCTAAAATTCATTAGAGGATGTATAAAGTGTTTGGACAAAAGTTGTTCCATCACACTGGCTTGGACCTTCACCAAATTAACAGTACACACAAAGACTACTTGAGCAATTCCAATAAGAATTATTTGATAATTCACCCTACAGTCCAGACCTTGCACCAAGCAATTTTCATCTGTTTGCTTGGTGCAACATCGATTTTATTGTGAAAAAACCAACAGGCATTAAGATGCATTATAAGTTTTATAACATGACTTATTATTCATAGACATAGCACACTACGGTAAGATGTAAAAACGCAAGGCATTCAAAATAGAATCCTATCAAAGAACGAGTTGGGATGTTTCAACATGATCTAAATAATTAATGGTATCTTACAGAGAATTATATGGCCTAGCCAAAACACAAACACAATGATTAATAATTAAATTCATTCTTAAAAACATTGGTATTAATTTTGTTGAAGAGATCACAGAAAAAATTTCTCCAATGGAGCAAGAAACCAATGACCAAGCCAAACCAAGATATTCCTAGTGATAGCAGTGATATTGTTGTCTTATGCAAAAGTATGCATTTATTGTCAGAAAATGACAATGAATAAAATCTTATTTTTCTTTTCAAATAATTTACTATATATAATACATTTTTATATACATCTGCAATCTTTATGAAATAAAAAGTGCAAGCGTGTAAAAATAATAAGATTCTAACATAATTTTTCATATGGTTTATTGTATTATTTTTGTTGGAACCAATCTTTTATTTTTCCATAGATATGATATATTTTTTTTACACAAATTTTTTTGAAATGTATCAATCATGTAAAAACAGAATTGGATATATATTTCTAATTAAATAGAGAAAGTAGGCAGTAATATTGCCATTAGATGGGATGAGGAATGTTCCATGTGTTAAACTGAACTGAATAGGATGAACCTGGAGCAGATAAATATGTATATTGAAAAATTAACATATTTGAAAGAATAGTTCACAGTGATGGTGAGATTATGAAAAGAGCACCTGCTAGATTGTAAGATATAGGTGTGTTTTAAAGGTTTGCTAGGGATGAGAATGTTAAAGAATGTTAGGATGACTGTATATCAATGTACTGGTCCCAATACTGATTATGAAAGTAAGACCTGGGTTTGGAATGAAAGGCATAGAAAGTGTTTGAGTGCAGTGGAAATGAGATACTTGAGAGGTATTGCTGAAGTGATACAATATGACTGTGTCTCAAATGACAAAATACAAAATATGAAAGCAGTATGGAGTGAAAAGGAATGTGATAGATGCAATATGTAAGTCAACTTTGAGATGGTTTGGCCACGGGGCAAATGAGTGAAGACAAAGTATGAGGTTTATCCAGAAATCAATATCTGGTGAGTTGGTAAAAAAAAAATAAGAATATAAGAGAAAAATTTATTATATATGCATTTCTTACATATCTACACTATTATTAAATATATTCATCATGCAAACTGAGGTACATGGATAGCATTGCACAAATTTCTGTATATCCTCATCATAGACAACTGATGCCTGGAAGTTCAGCAACTCCTTGCACTACCCATCATTCTTCTTATTGATTCCGAACCATTCTCTCTAATCACACTTTCATCTTTGCAAACAGATGAAAATTGCTTGGTGCAAGGTCTGGACTGTAGGATAATTGAAAAAATAGCAGGCAGCAAGAATTAAAATACTCCTGCCATTTATCAATTTTCCTTGATTCATCCTATAGCATTTTGTCATCTTTATCTTTTGCATCAGATAAATCTTCTCTTTGCTCCCTTCTCAAATTTCTTATATATTTCCAAAACATTTTTTTTTTCTTTCATAATCATTTTGCAGTTTCTCCTCTCATTATCTCTTCTTATTCCCTTTTATCATTCTCACACATTCTTATATTTCTTATACTCCTTCACACTCACATTTCTGCTTAACATTCTCAAATATGTTTTCTTCTCTTCACAGTATGGTTCACTTCATCATTCCATTATGCAATTCCTTTCTTTCTACCTACACTTCTTCATTAACCAATTGTAAGACTCACTACAGAGTCCTTAAAATATATCCATAAATCCTTCATATTATATATATTGTCATTCATTAAATGCAGCTTTTCATATACCTTCCTTTCGAATAACTCTTGCTTCATATACAGATCCTGTACAAATATAATCTTTGTGAATTATATAATCATAATGTGCACTTCTTTAATCTTTCTCATATTCCTCATCCTTTCAGCAGATTCATCCTAGAGATCACCAGACAGTAATCTGAAAATATTTCTGTGCCTCTTTTGTCCATAACTTCCCCTCAATTTCTCATTAGTTACAATCAAACCAATCATACTATCTCATAACTCTCCCAAGTATAGTGATGTGTGACTTGTGTTTGAAGAATATGTTTGAGAGTGAGACAAACAGCTCTCTCTTCAGCACAGATCTCCAATAGTTGCACCCACTGTCATTCACTTTAGATTCACCATATTTCCCAACTAATCCTCCACACCAACTCTGCTATTCACTTGCTCATTGCCATAGCATTCAATTCATCATTCAATTTACACCTAAACTTGTCTTTCACTCTCACCTATATCAGTGTTTACAAATTGGGCGATATCATCCCTAGGGGGCAAATGGATCATTATAGAGGGCATCAAGTAGCAAGTGGGAAGTAGAGGGACACTGTGTATTATGTGAGTGATGCATGGCCGGGATGATTCAGTTGTGTTTGCTCGTGTTACATTCCGTATTATCTTAGCTACACAACATTAACGAGTTTATGATATCTACAGATCGGATTGTGCATATGCTGGACATAAGGAGTTGTTACTGTGAAGAAATTCTCTCAGGAAAAATTGTTATTGTTGTTTTAACATTAATTAATAATTATCTATCTTTATAAAAATATGCAATAAAAATTGTATATTTAATCAATAATACTGATTTTTATTTTTTATATTTCCTTTTCTTATTTGCAGAATATTAAGGTGGGGGCATTAGTAAATTTTGTATACACCATGGGGGGTGTTCATAGAAATAAGTTTGAGAAACGCTTACCTATACAATTTATAAGAATACATAGCAACTAGAAACATCATTTGCAGGATGAGTTTCATTTTCAACCACTTCATTCTGTCATTCACACACTTATATTCCAACATATACTTTTTTCATTCTCTCATTCATCAACACACACATCACGTTCCCACAATGTCACTTCACATACATTCAAATGCACATAATTTTCAAGATGTCATGTTCATACATAGAACATTTAGTTTATACTTGAAAATCTTATAAACAAACAAACTTAATCATTTAAATAAAATTTGGATGGTGATATCATTAATTAGGAAATAAGATATTAAAGGTAGCTATTTCATCTGTTCACATTCTATACAACTAATCTTCATTCTTGTCATTTTTTACCCATCCAGATATACAAGCTTGTGAAGATCTGTACTTACATAAATTCAGATTAAAAAAAATATATATACTGATCATAGTAGATAAAGTTATAATGCAAAGATATAAGCATTTTCTTTCTAATTTTATTATTTATTATACAGTATATTCATATGTTTCATGGACTTATTAGTTTTAGTTAATAAGCCAGACCCATAGCCAGAGATCTGAAAAACTGAAGGGATGGGACTTGGAATTGAATCTGGTCTCCAAAATGGCAACTATCTTACTATGTAACTTATATGCTTATTCTTTAATATAACTATTTTTAATGTTATGTCCTTGTGACACAATATAGGGTACTATTTTAGTACTGTATATGGTAGTGGTTGGCAACTTTTTTTTACCACGGATCAGATTTTAGTATATTGAGAATTCAGATTTTGGGTTTGGGCCGACGTAATTGTACAATAGACCAAAATGTGTTTGGTCAGTCTATATTTAAATTATAAATGTGGCTATATTGTCACTATGCCAGTGTAATCTGCCAGTGATGTACTAAAAATTTTTCTTCAGGATTCAATTTTAAATTAATGAGTGCAAATCTCATATAAAATCAAATTCTTTGGCAAATCACTTCAAATGTTCCCGCAGATCACAGGTTGCTGACAATGGTATATGGTATGCTCTGACACATGTATGTTTTGACTTATGTAAATTGATCATTCAAAGAAATCTTACATAAGTCAAGGATTGTCTGTAACTCCATTTTCAACAATTCAGCTCTCATTCTTTCTTTTTCTATCTAAAATCAAAAATTCACCATGCTTGTAATCAGACTATACCATTATTGGCTGACTAACCAATAATGATATAGTCTGATGTTCCAGATTACTACTCCAGGTATCACTTTATATTGTCATCATGGCAAAATTAAACTACAAATAACTAGATCTTTGAAGCACACAATCTTCTTTGTCATGAAAAGGTATGGACTCAAAATATGGAAACTGATAAAAAGCAAAAATATATATATATATATTTTTAATAAATGATATTTGAATAACTAAAGAATGATCAAAATTTCAAAATTTTTATGTAATTTTTCAAAATATTTATAATATTTTTTTATGAATACAGATATTTTTCAACTTTAAAGTTAATCTGTTCTTAGAGTGAGCTTGTAAACTTGAAAATCAAGAATCAATTTCCCATAGACAAATGTTAAAATCAGGGGAGTTCCATTCTCAGCAATGCAATCTGATTACAATAAAGTTAAGTAAAGGTCAAAATCATTGTTTATGATTAAACAATGATTTATTTATCTAAAGAAATGAAAATATAGTTTTTAAAATTAAGCAAATAATAATAATAAAGAAATTATTTGTGTCATATGAATGTTAATTTTTATCTTTCATTATCACTGACAGCTAAGTAGATGAAATTTAATACTGAAAAACTATTGCCTTAGGCACAATCTAGAAATAAGGTTATTTATATAATATGCCAAGAAAATCAGATTGCAAGCTACTACTACTCAGCTTCCATTTTAATTTTTCAAATTTCAAAAAGATGGAGTTTTCACTACCAACCCAGCAATGCCATATTGTATAGCTATGCATGTAATTTGAAATGCCTTTTTATGAATGTTTATTATATTTATGTATTGCAATTAATGTTCATATTTTTATTTTTTTTTGATTATTCAAATATTTGAAAATAAACTTTCAAATCCAGAACTAACTAATACCTATATAGAAAACATAGTGAAACAAATTGAAATAAATCAGTTTTGGAGGCAGTGCACTTAAAAATGATATGTAAATTACAATTTTAATTAAAAAATTAAGGTTGATTCCCACTATACATGCAGAAAGCGGAACAGGCAAAACCATTGTGGATAAACCTGGCTGCAATTCTGCTTGCCAGTTCCCACTATCACAGTATGCTATGCTTTCCCCAAGATTCTTAGTGCCATTCCCATGATTCATTTTGTGTAAAACAAAATGGATGCCAAGCAATGAAAGCACTTGCTGTTTACAAAATGATGTTAACAGCTGCAATAAATGAAGAAAGTGAAAGAAAATTGAGGAAGAGAAAATGTTGGATTGAAGATATACTCAGAAGCCCTCTAGCAGTCAAAACATTATAAGTTATTGTGCAGTCTGTTTTGAACCTTTATTATGGATCAAAGATATTTATAAGAAGAGAAATGAATAAGGTTTCTATGCAAATTTTATTAAGGAGATGAGATTTAATGATAGGGTATCCTGTTATCTTGATTCAGTCAAAGTTGCCAATGATTCAATGTCATAAAATGCATTGATTTCATTGGTGGACATTACCTCAACGGATTTTACTGTTGTGGTAAAGTTGAATCCATCTAGACTCTCTAAAGGTTTTTCTGCCACAATATGATGTCAAAACCACATTGCTTTTGTCACACATATATTTTCCACTGAGGTTCTGCATTAGTGGGAACCAACCTTTAGAAAATAAAGCATAATTAATGATGAGCTAAAACTGATCATAAAGCTCAAATTATAGTTGTTCAGATTAATTTACACATGGAAATGCTGAAACCACCAAAGATTTTTTGCTTTTCATTCAGAATTGGAATTTGAAAATTTAGAAAATTCTTTTGAGGGATCATAGCCCAGCCAAAGATTCCCATCCCTATCTGAGTGATCCCAGCATGAATGTAGTAACTCCTGGCTGGACCTAAAATGAACCCACGACAAGAATCTAATTTGACTGCCATCATTTGCCTCTTCTTTTAGATTGTATTTGTGTTATTATTTCCTGTTCATACTGGTTATATTATATAATCTAATAGAATAAGATTTTGAATGCTGATATTTGTCTATGTATAGAGTTGGCATTGTGTCAAATTAAATGTTTGTTTATAGGAATTTGTGGCACAAGGGCCACCTGGGCATGCTGTAACAAACACAAAATTGTAGTGTCAAGTTAAATACTAAATATCTGATATGTTGAAATGTTTATGTTTTTACTAATGTTTGCAATCAATAATAGTATGATAGCACTACACCTGATATGTTTGCTCTCTACCTAGCATATTTTAGTGAAAATTTCAAATCCAAATTATTCAGTCTCTAGTAGTCCAACTTCAACCAAATTTTTTTTGTATAATTCACTTTCCTGAGATTTTTAAAACTATGGTGAAAATCAAAAAATAATTTCAAATGTCACCAGAGGATACAGCTCAAACAGCTGGTTCAATCTTGATGGGAAGGATCTTTAAAGTTTCCTAAGAATTAACTTCTTAAGAAACTTCAAATTTGATTTCTGACAATGGATTTAATCAAATTAAATCCATTGTCAGAAATCAAATGAAGTCCATTGAAGTTATTCAAAACTTCAATGGACTATTTCATAACTTCAATGGCTCTGAAAAATCTGCATATTTATTGAATTAATCAAATTTTTATGCAACTTTTGTCACACTTTCAGGTTTTGTGCCAAAAATCTGATAAAACATTGATAGAAACATGGTCCTAACACAATTTTATGATACTCTATCCAATTTTGGTGTTTGAATGCTTTATCAGTAATGATTGTTCACCTAGACACTAAAATGTCATAGAACAAGTCATCTTACATGATTTTTTGTGACTTATAATTCAGCAACTATTTAGCATGGAAATTTTGGATATGATGCATTAGCACAGCATTTCCCAAACTATGCTCCGCAAGAAGGTAGCATATGCTCTGCGGAAAAATATTAATTACAAAGCTTTTTTCTACATTTTGACTATAATAATTTTATGTATGAATTAATTCATGACATTCATGTCAGCACCACAAAATGTCATGCATGCTTAATATCCAATCACAACAAACCCAGACAGGTGAATCTCACTAGTGCCATGGTGTCCATGCAACCTAACCTAAACATGCGATAGTCATGTTCTATGCAATGGATGTGATGGCAGCTTGGCACACACAAATGTAAATCTTGTACAAGGACTGTTTAATATCATTTGAATACCAGCTCCAGCCGTAACAACTTGTAAGTACTCCTTCCCTAATAAGCTATCTCGTTGCCTTAACCTTGAATTCACTAGACTCAAATTTTGCAAGACATTTTAAACAAATTGTTTTTTTACTAAATTTATATTTTTCAGAAAAAATACCCATGGATTTGTGGTTAAAGAGTGGAACTTTGAAAAAAGGAAGCTGTGGTATGTCAAAGGATACATCTACTATTGAAGAAGAAAAAGATGTACAAACTTTGAAAAAGAAAGCTGTGGTACGTCAAAGGATACATCTAGTATTGAAGAAAAAGATATACAAACTGTGGAATCTTCAATAGATAATATTAAAAAACAAGTGTCACATACTAATAGACCTAAATGGAAGTATGATGAAAGTTATTTACAATATAGATTCACATGTATTGGCAAGTGGATTGAACTATCTAATGAATTGAGTCACGATCATGAAAGCACAATATCTGTAGGATATCAATTCAGCCTGATTAGACTCTGAAGAAAGTTTTAGCTAAACAAATAATGGTTTGATATCACAGCTTTATTCTTTTGTAGCATCAAGACTGTACTTTCAGTCACTGCCCCATTATACATAAAACAATGTATTTAGATATATTTTTGCCACCTCCTTATCTCTCTTTGCTTTGCTGTTTGTTAGCAAAGCAAAAAATTATATCTAATTCTATTATGTTTTAGTATGGAGTAACCGATAGCAGCCATATCACATGATTTCATATGCAGTCAGCTAAAACCATCATAAGTTATTCTCTATTATAATTTTTCAATACAGATGAACACATACAAGTACCTTTTTCTAGCTACTATTAGTTACCTCATACTAAAACATAATAGAACTAGACATAATATAACTCTTTGCTTTGCTAAAAAAGAGCAAAGGAAAGAGATATAAAGAGGTGGCAAAAATATATTTAAATATGGTATATATAATGGAACAGTGACTAAAGGTACAGTCTTAATGCTACAAAAGAATATAGTAGTCATATCAAACCATTATTTGTTTAGCTAATACTTTTTTTTAGAGCCTGATCAGACTGAGTCACTATCCTACAGATATTGCCTTTGTACGATTGTGACTCAATACATCTTCCATTTTGCGATTTTTGTGCAGAAAGTAATGTATATTCAAATTTTATAACTAATTTGCAAATACAGTTTGACTGCAATTCTCCTCACAGTTAATACTTTTCAATATTTTCCCAAATCGCATATATACGAAAATTTTTACGTATCTCTCAGATATGTTCTTAAAAAGCATATCACAAGAAAATAAATGGAACGCACGTAAACCATGAACTAAGCTTATTATTTTTAATTTTGAAGATTTAATTTATATATAGAATGATGAGAAAAGTTGAAATCTTAATCAATCACAATCATTTGTTTCAGAATTAAAATTGTACATAAAATCTTAAACAACAAAAAAGGTAAAATTTTACATTAGCGCCATCGTAATAAGCATAGTACCGATCAAAAGTTCAAGATTACTATAAAAAACTAATAAAATACCCCCTCTTAGGATAAGATTCTAGTTGAGCTACAGCCCGCGGATCTATGACGACGCACTCAGCGACCATAGACACCCGTCAACTCGAAATTAAATTCTTACTTTTTGAGTGTACGATGGATTCTAATAAAATCATCATGAAAGCAAAGATAGTTTTAACACAACAGAATTGTCGATTGGTATTTTAAACATCAGTTGGTGGGCGGCGAATCTTTTAGTTCTCTCAAAGTATAATTTTTCTTATACTTGGTCCTATTATTTTTCACTATTCTAAATTTGTATCAGCAGCGTCGTTTATTTTAAAATTTATAATAAACCGTACAGGAAAATTTAAATTATTTCTGTCCTATTTTAGAACGAATGTTGGCAGCTCAAATGTTTCTCGAACAAATCTCGGCAAACCGATAAGAGATCTTTATAATAATAATATGACAAGTCTGATTGCCCAAAATTTATATAGAGGAACTTAACCGAACTTCTATAATTTAAAAGTATCCGCAAAAAAATAGGAATGCCGTTTATAAATTACAAAAGAAAATAAACAAAAATTATAATAAACAAGTTTTTGCGCCAAAATAGATAAAGAGAGATCACTTCCTTTGTTTGATGTTTCCTTACAAATGATCCTGATTGTGTCACTCACCTTTAACTGTAAGACAGAATGCTTGGTTTTGTTATATAATTTATTTCAAATAAATATAGGAATCATATAAAAACTTCCGCTAAAGAATAACAAGCTTTGAAGGCCACTTTAAACTTCAAAGTTTCGACACCACATACTTGGCTTGTTTAGACTAATTCGAGTGCATCATGGGAATTCGAAAATGATTTATGTAAATATTAATTTATAATTAATAAACTTCAAATTAATAATGCATTTTTATTTACATATAATATTTTATTTCATTCCATAATATAATTAAATTTGAAAAATACAAGTGAATATATTGACACCTGAATTCGTAAATGGTAAACATCAATCTTTTATTAAGCGGTTCTGAAAGAACTCCTAATTTCCGAATGTATTCTCTATTTTGGAATGATTAAAGATATGGGATTAAATATATATCAATACGTCATCAAAATCACCTTCAATGGATATGCTTATATTGGTTTGTTGGTTGGTTGGTTGGAGTTTTATGGCGCTGGGTCCATAAAGGACATATTACGCCAAACATTAGTTTATGAACAAT
>WUQG02403074.1:0-17270 GCA_011317285.2 Androctonus mauritanicus | reverse complement strand
CAGTTGGAATAGAATACAGCTAAAGGATTACAATGTATTCAAAAATTGGAACAGAAGAACAGAATTTTTTTTTTTTTTTTATTAATAGGAGATTATGTATAATTTCCAAATGAATCTGGTAAGTTTGATAAATATTGCTGAATAGATTACTTTTAAAGCAATTTTTGCATAATTTCCAAAATGTATTTCATAAATTTGATAACTATCATGAAATTTCCTACTTTTGTTTAATAATTTAATTATAGAGTTACTGTTATTTCACTTTTACAACAGAACTCATTCATTTTTAACTTCAATTATTTATAGTCATTTCAGTTTGTTTTCAACATAGTCTTCCATATCATTCTCATTGAATCTGCATCTCTTTTCAAAAGAGATGCTTTCCAAAGTCTTCTTGAGGGTGAATTTGGATGTACGTGTCCATATTTAAAGGAAAATCAATAGCTCACTTTTATGGTAAGTTGTTGCAATACCATCCCAAGTTATCACACAGAGAATTATTTTTATTTGACATTTATATATCATGCTCAGTTCATTTTCCATTAATTCATATTTCCTCATTTTTTCATTTTAACTGTTGTTAACAAATCCTGAACTGTGATTCCATCTCAATAAGCCATATAATTTTCATTTTTTGTCATATATAAAAATATCAGGCCTATCATATTCAAATTTTATAGATATCTTTATTTGAGTATCAACTCTGATTTCTGCAACTTCATTTTGATTATTTCTTGAACAGAGTGAGATTTTATTTTCTTTGACCACTTAAAGTCAAACTTATTACATAAACGAAGATGAATGCAACAAACTACTTCATTACTTGATGAGAATGCATTATTTATCAAATTAACTATCCTAGATTGGCAATTATGCATAATGTCCAATAAATTTGATTAAGTATGACGATTTATCATATTTACCACTATGAGCTGACAATTATGCATCATCACTGGTAAATGTGATTAATTTACAATATATGAAATAAATTTACCACTTTTATTGAAACTGTTTATGATTATGCATAATAACCGGTGATAATGTATAATCACTAGATTAATCACTTTTACCATAACATATATATGGTAAAAGTATTCAACGGGTTAATATCATCATGAACTATGGCAGCAAATATAATTACACCACTGGCTTCATGCATTCAATATACAATAAGATCAAGAAAAATTTGGAAAGTCAAATTAAAATAGTCATTAATAACAGATCCAATATAAACAGATGATTAATCCTACACATACAAAGACTAATCTACATAAAAACTTATATAAAACTGCTGATGCTGTTGTATGTTGTATGAATAAGTTAGCAACATAAGAAGTATGGCTAAAAATCAAGGCAGAATTCTAACCTTCTCAAGAGGCTCTACAGTATTCAGTGCACTTAGAAATGATATAGATATATATAATGAGGACAACAACATGAGGGTATATCAAGTCCCCTTGTATTCTTATTTGTGTATAATTATTTACACAAATAAGATTATTATATAGGGATAACAAAAAGAAATCTGCAAGACAGATTACAAGAGCTTAAGAATCACAAGAACAAGAAAGATGACAACAGCATTAGTAGGAGATATCATGAGAACAATAGATATATTAATTGGGAACAGGCAAGTGTCAAAATCTTTAAAAATCAGAAAGAGCTTATAAGTGAATCCTTAAGAATAACTATACTATAGTTGTGGACATTCTGCCACCTATAAAAAGATAAAAAAACAGCACAGCACTAGGCAGAAAAAAAATCTTTTTATTCACAAAAGAAACCTTTTTGACCACTCAAAACCATTTCTTTTGTGAAATAAAAAGATTCTTTTCTGCCTAGTACTGTTTTTTGTATCTTAGAAATAATACATGGAAGAAAAATAGGATATATAATAAAACAAACAACTGTTGGAAAACTTTTCAAAAGTATGAATGTTTATTATGAAAGTCAGTAAGTGATAACCAGTATGTACACTAAAAAAGCTTTGTGAAAAAGCATTGTCATTATATATTTTATTATTCTAAAATTTTTATTATATTTTATATAGTGTTACAAACACTCTTTAGCTAAGCCATATTATTAAAAAAATTGCTCAATCAAAACATGTTATTTAAATTTTGTACTTTTAAAATAAATATTGTTATTCTAGAACTTAAATAGTTCCTTTATTTGTTTTTAAACATATTCTGTAATACTATGTAATGTATGCTGAAGATGATTTAAACAAAACCAAAACATTCCAGATTTTTTGATAAATAAATGTTCTTTATTAATTTACTGTTATGTTATATACTGAAACTTAATAATTTTAAAAAATGATTCATTCATTCAGAAAGAAAGAGCATTTGAAACTGTGATAAAATATAGAACTGTAAGATAATTTATCAAGATTTGATATAATTCTTATGAAAATTAGCATGATTTTATTTAAAAAAAAAAAAAAATATAAATATATATATATAATCATAAAGGCAAATGAAGGTGCTGTTTTTTTCTAAGTAAATGTTTACTCAACATTTATATACAACATATATTTTTAAAATTTATAATATATAAATAATATTTTGCATATTTTTTTGGATTAACTAGCCATTTATTATTCCTTGTTTATGTTTGTTTTCTGGTCCTCAGACCAGAAAATACACATAAACAAGGAACCTGAGCCAAAATACATTAAAACAAAACCAAGGACAGGTCAATCAATAAAAGAAGAGACAATCAATTATTATTAAATTATTATTAAATTTATATAGTTAATAAGTCATTAAGAATAATCTTACTTGCATGAACACACACTTTACAACTGGAACAAACAAATAATGGAGAAGTTCCATCTGTTTCTAAAAGTAGATTTTTATCAAAAAAATCTGGTGTTTCATAATTAGCATCAAAACACATGCTAGGCATCCAAACTGGACTGTGAGATGGAATATTTGACTCTGTAGCAGTAGAAAGATCTTCATCTTTAAACTAAATTTTTTAAATAGATATATTATATAAAGTAAATAATTCATATTGTTATATATTTAACATTTCTTACTCTTAATGTTTTGAATACTATGCATATTGAACAGTGTGGTTCAATGTTCGAGCAATGACTATTGAAATTTTTTTCTGCTTCAAAATTATGCTGCTGACTTTGCCAGAGATCAAAATATGGTTTAGCCCATCCATCTAAGTTTTTTTTTTCAAGTATACAGAATCTTTGATCTAAAATAATAATTTTAAAAAGTAAAATTTGTCTGTGAGAAAATATTTTAAATATCATCATAATTGAATTTAAAAATGTTTTAGAACATTTTTTAATTTAATTATTATATTTTATACATACCATGAATTTCTTCACTTTTTATAGAATGATGATTTGATTTTGCTGAATTTCGTTTCTTCACTAAAATTTTCTTTTTCTTAAAACCAGATAGGTTCTCCAATTCTTTCTTGTTTGTTATATCTGTTTCAATTTCACTTTTATCTTCTAATTTTATTTTTGGACTTGGCAAGGTATAATTATGCAAAAACTATAAGTTTAATCATATAAATATATTTTATACTGTAAACGGCTTTATAATTTAAAATTGATTATACTATTTATTGTTAAAAATGCAATAAAACAAATATATTTCAATATCAATGTTCATAGTTTTAATTTAAGTAAGTGACAAAAACAATGTCCTATATAACCAATAGGTAATAATTTTCTCATTCTTTTCAAGACATAATTCTCGACTTATGACCAACTCATACTTGTAATGGCAATGCCATCAATAAATACTGCTATTGGTCAATGCAATTGATTTGGTTTGATTTCTTGACCCAATCAAAAAAGAAGAGATTCAGAACAAATTTTGCTTGGTGATGGATTTAGACTGTTATGACTGCAATCAGATTCAACAGGCAATATTCGTCCTACATCAAAACTGTCCAGTTAAGCTTGCTGGCTCATCAAGGAAGATTCCTTGGTGGAATAAACAGTTTGGCAATCTTAAACTTAATGTTAGAAGATTTTTTAATAAAGCTAAAAGGACAAGAAAATGGGGGATACTTATCAGTGCACACCTATTATAATAAAGCCATTAGAAAAGCAAACAGATCTTCTTGGAAAAATATTGTCTGGAAATTGAAAATATAACCTGATATATTCAGATTAATAAAGATAATGCCAAAAAGAATTATTGCAAAATCAGTACCATCAGGCTACCAGATGGTAGAATGACTAGTATTTGCAAAGACTATTAAACTTCCAATTAAGCACTAACGAGCAGACCTATTACACTTATTCACATACAAAATAGGTCTGCTCGTTAGTGCTTAACTGGAAGTTTAATTCACATTACTCCGTAAAGAGCAGTTGTCAACAATACGTTATAAAGACTATTAAAGGAACTCTTGAGTATACTTTCCTGCATGTACTTTGATTCAGGAATTATCTTTTTTATAGGGGCAATCAGATTCTATTGAATATATTTATCATGCTAAGAGCGAAGATTCATATCTTATTAACCTATTAAGATGCCATGACATACATATCATGAAAGTGGAATAAAAAATGATAAAACGAGCATTAAAAAACATTAATCCTGATTTAATTAATCCAGTTTTTGCAAATTGATTTTTTTTATATTTATTAGTTGAAAAATTCTTCTTATGATGATGGTTCTTAAATTTTTCCAGTTGCTGAAATATTTTTTTAAATACCTTTTTACAAATGAGACTGCTCAGTGAAATTTAGATTTTTTTTTTATCCTAGCCTGTTAATTTTGTAGTCTAATATATCAAAGCTATTCCAGTTTTTGGATGAGATAAATGATATTTTCAAAATTTTAGGCAAAAATCAAATTTTTTGTACAATGAGCTGAAAATATTATAATAATTTGTAATAAAATGCTTAAAACTGAAAAAATATTGTAGATTAGTAAAATATTGGTTAATTCTATTAAAATAAATAAAAATATATCTTATTCTTTTTTCACCAATATTTAAGATAAAAATGCAAAAAATGAATTAAATGGCCACTTAAAAGGGCATGGCACTTTTATTGTTTTTACTGTTGCCACATGCTTCCCAAGAAATTATGGCCAAGACTTCTTTATCAGCAGCATGTGGTATTGGATGGATTGCTACAATATACCAACTGCAGTTCCATTAGCGCAGTGTAAAGAATATTATAGCTGTTTACATATGAGATGAAACTATTTCCATATATGTTAGAATTTTCCAGTATAAATTAAAAAATTTATAAAAAATATTTCATTTGTATAATTTTTAGCTGTAAGAATAAGTAACAAATATAAAATATTAATAAAAATAATAATATTTCATTGAATTTATATAATTTTTTAATAATTATATGAAACTTCATTGAAGAAAAGCTATGTAACATCATTTTTTATAAAGTACCATAAATTCCATCATTTTTTATATATTATTTTTGAAAATATGATCCAAATTTCTTCATTCATGAATTATTTGGTTCAGAGGACATGTTCTATCTAAAAATATCAACTATTTCATTAGATGGCTAACATTTCATATAAAAAAATCTTGTTTTCTGTAAATTTTGTATACAAAATAAAAAGTTATGAAAAAATAAAATTCCAAAAGAAAAAAAAAATGCTTACATTGTTAGAAAGAGAGCAAAACAACGCAATAAATCATAAAAATTTCAAAAGATTTCTCCAAAAATTAAACAAGATTTCACAATTTTTTGTATATTGATTAGGCTTAATTTTAAAAAATTACTAGTACTGAAAGGATTATGAGAGTAATCAATCGATTAAATATTAGATGGACTATAAGTACAATAATCATATATCCTTTATTTCACATCTATGTCCTTTAAATTTATTTTTTTTCTAAAATGGCCATTTTTGTCCTTTATTTTGTGAGTTGAAATAAAAAATTGAATATTGATGTGCAACAAATAGTCTAGTCAGTAAAAATGACACATTTTTACTGACTAGACTGTTTGTTGCATGGACTGCAAAATCTAAAAACATTGGACTGCAAATCTAAAAAACTTTTAAAAATCATTGAATTTTCTTTCTGTCTCCCCAGATCTAATTCTCCTACTGAATGGGTATTTTCATTAATGAATAATATGTGGAATACTGAGAAAACTCAATTAAATTCAAAACATTGGAAGCACATATTTATATTAAATGCAATTTTGACATGATGTATATAGTTTTATGAATTTTTAAAACACAAACCTGAGAAAATCAAAAAGCTTCTGCTATTTAATGGGTACTTAATAAAGGCACTTTACCTTCTAGCACTTACAAGCAGTCCGTGACACATATACCTGCGTCAGTATAAAAGTTCACACTTAGGAGTTAGGAGAGGAGCGCTTTTGGCTGTCGCCATCTTCAGCTCTCAAATCAAAACTAAAACTGTTCTGTTCTGGAATATTGCTATTCTTTCCAAAGTCCAAGTTTCTACGTTAAAATTCCCAAATACAGAAATTCGAAATTTCAAAGCCACCGCCAGTTTAAAAGTTCCAAAATTTTATTTATTTTTTGCCTTTTTGCGGGAACTCTAGCATAATTCTTCAGCCTAAAGTACTCCTCTCCTAAGTGTGAACTTTTATACTGGCGCAAGTGTATGCATCACGGATTGCTTGTAAGTGCTAACAGGTAAACTGTCTTTATTACACAAACCTGATTTACTAAAACAAGTTTATTCTTTCAGAATCATATTATTACGCTGCTCAATTTATTAATCAGACCTTTTTTAGCACTTTAAGCAGGGAAAGTATTATTCTCAGAGTTATAGTAGCCTGGGAGTACTCTTTTAAAGAAGAGACACATTTAAAAGAATAAAGACTAGAGAAAGATTAAAAAACAATAAAAAATACTAAAAGATGAAATATTAATGATAGGGAAGTTAACAGAATTAATAATAAACATTAAGAAAGAGAATGAAACTTAGAGTGTATACCCTATAGCAGAAAGAACGTGCGAGCTGCTTCTAGAAGAATTTGTAATTTTTTGAAAATTAAAATGCAAAAATTTTTTCAAATTAGAACAATAATTCTATAACTGTATATTCTGTATATTTATTCATATATTAGCTTGTAATTACTGATGAGGGCTCGGTAGAGCCAAAAGTACTTTATGTGAGGGACAGGAACACAGGTCAGATGTGGTGTCTCTCTCCTCACCACTGAATTTCAATTTTTATTTACTGCTATTATTACTTTTTTCTTTATTTTTAAAGGGGAGAGCAGAAAAGGAATGTGGGAAGAGAGAAAGAGAGATTGCATTGTGACACACAATTATATGAAACCCGGCCCATCGACTCTTGTTCCCGATTGAATTAAATCATGTTAGAATATAAACACAGGTGTTGAGTTAGAAACAAATGATCAAAATATCTAGCAATCTCCTTGTTGATAGGTGAAAGGTCAGAGATAAGAAAGGCAATATAAAAATGGTCCTGGGAGATTTTGTCAGGGTTAGACTAAGGAAGACGGGAAGTTGTTGGATTAAAGAAGATGGGAAAAGAAGACATATTAAGAAAAGCAGACTAGAGAACTCAGAATCGAAGTCAACGATGGATAAAGGAGCCTATTTAGCGCCAACAACGAAAAAAGGAACAAAGATCAAAGACAGAAAAAGGGCTGACATCATCAGAAACAAAAGGTTCGACAAAGGACTGATTATACATTTACTGGATCCCTCTCTGAGAAAAACATTTGTGACTCAACATTTAATTCCAACCCGGGACACTAATCAGAGTAAGGAGCCGACCGATTCACTGTATAACTACCCATCAAGCAATTCATCCTCTGAAGAACAAGAACTGAAACCAATTTCCTATTTATTAGAACTCCATCTGTTTAATTTGATTTGTAATAAGGTATGTTCCTCTCATAATTGTCGGACTCATGCTTGTAAAGGACTCTCTTGTCAAATTATATCTTAATAAATGAAAGCTTATTGTTGTTAAAACAGTTGTCTTTCTCTCTCTGTTTAACCAAGTATTGCCTTATTACCTATCCTTATCCACAAATGCTCCGTGCACCGCAGTAAGGTCATAAAACTGTCATCATTCACCCCACGATCTCGAGGACTCCAATTTAGTTAATAAACTATAACTCTGAGAATAATACTTTCCCTGCTTAAAGTGCTAAAAAAGGTCTGAAGTTTATTCTTGTGAAAAATATTACAACATTTAAAACATTGTGTTGTTCATTATATCATGTTCATTATAAGTGATGTTTATTATACTGTATAATAAATGTTATAAGGTTTTTCAGTTTTAGTGAAACAAATAAATGCAATATGCTTTTTCTTATTATGAAACAATTTCTGAATTGTCCTTTATTTTCTCCAAAAAATATGGTCACTGTAACTATAAGTAACTTTAATCCTTCAACTCTTCTGGACCAGATGGTATTTTGCTGGTATTTTTACAACAGGGCATTGATCTGCTGGCCTTGCCTCTTTGCTATGTCCCAGGGTCTATCTAGCTTCTAGCTATATTCCATGGTCCTCAAGGCAAATAATGGTTTCAGTCATTCCTAAGCCTTAGCATAGTTCTTACAGCAAGGCTAAGTCCTATTATCCCATCAGCCTGACATCATTCTTATTAAAGACTATGGAAAAGCTGGTGGATAGATTTGTTAGGGATGAGATTTTATTAAAGTCTCTTCTACATTGCACTCAATTTGTCTATCAATCTAGCAATTTGACTGAAAATGTTTCCCATGAAGTTGTGTCACTCACTAAAAGAACAACTGGATACAAGGAAAGTGTCTTAGGAGTCTTCCTTGATATCCAAGGGGCATTTCAATCAATTTCTTTCAAGAAAATTAACCTTGCAACAAACATACATGGAATCTGTTCAACAGTTGTTATATGGATAGTTCCATGCTGAAGCATAGGACTGTTTATAGTATACTCTATGAGGAGGAAATTAAGATATTCAAGATAGCAGTTGTCCATGGGGGGTACTTTCTCCCCTTCTATGGTGACTTGTGCTGAATGATCTTTTAATTAGATACTTGATCTAGCAGTTATGGGATTGGGATGGTAACCCAAATGTCTCTGGTTCAATCTCAGGCTGAGAGATTTTTTCTTCCATTAATTAATTAAAAATTTAATTTAATCATTAATTCATAGATGGCATCACTCTCTATTTAATCATCAGTGTATTTATTAATTATGAAATGGTGCTTAATTATAAGATAGTGCTAATATTAATATAAATCCTTTCTATTAAAATTTCTGTTAAAAGTATCAAGGGATTAATTTGGCAGTTTAGGCTCTATTTAAATATTTCTGTTGAAGTTTGATTTATAAAAGTTTATGTTAAGATACTGTGCTGGTCTGTGTTGCCTACCTAGTGCCATTGAAGTCTTGTAATTAAAAAACTCAGTCAGGAATAGTTCTAATAGTGGAATCTGATATTTATGATCATAAAAGTAATTATAAATTAATATTAATGACTGAAGATTTAATCTATTAGCTGGCCTCAATGATCTAGCAGTAATGACATTGGGATGGCCTCCAAAGATCCTCAATTTGATCCTAGGATGAGTTAGAGTTTTTCTTCAAATAAATTAATTAAAAATTCTAGTTTAATTATTAATTCATAGATGGTGTCATTCTTTGTTTAATCATCAGTGTATTTATTAATTACGAAATGATGCTAGCATTAGTATAAATTCTTTCCAATTATTAAAATTTCCATTAAAAGTATTAAGGGATTAATTTGGCAGTTTATGTTCTATTTAAAAATAAAAAAACCAATAAAACAAGTAAAATAAAGAAGAATGGCTTCAATAAGAGATTTTCCTAAAGAAAAAAATTGCTTGTTTTGAACAACCAACTGAACAACAAACCAGTCAAATGATAAAATAGAATAAAAAAACCATACAAAAAGAAATATTGGTTGGAAATAGCTAAAGTAAAAAAAATCTCATCATCAGGTCTCATATTTACAATGGGAATGTATTCAAAAATTTCAGTTTTAATTCAAATCCATCCTAACTCAGGACATGATTTCCCACAGGTCCAATGCTACAAATGGAAGTTTAAATGAATAAGTGCTGGTACTTGGTAATAGTAATATTGAATAAGTACTGTTTTTATTTAAATAATGATATAATTGCAGTGATGAGCTGTAGAGGGCTCACACAAGTCTTTTATTAAATTTGTCTATAATTTGTGAGCCCCTTGTTGTTTTTGTTTGTTTGTTTATTTATTCCAAGAAAAACACACATCTTGCATATCATAATTATACTTTGACTTATATTTGTCTTACTCTTCCTCATATTTGCATATTTGAATATATATCTCAAATAGTGGCGATCTGGCAATAATGCCCTCTGAAGCAGAATAAGTGGGTAGGGATTTAGTGCACAAACATGGGAAAGGTAAGAATTAGGATCTTGTTTGGTTTCATTTAAGTTTGATCAAATGCATTGTAGATAACCTAAAATTTAAACAGGCACTGGAAAATGCTATCTATTTTCAATAAATTTATTGATGGGTATCAAATTGTTTAACATTAAGACAATGGGATGAAATCCCATTTTTTTAGTTTTTCATTAAAAAATGTCAATAAGTTATTTTAATTTTTTTAAATTAAAACATTTTTTATTTTAAATTGTTTTCTTGTGTATGCCAATTAATTATATTTTTTGTTTTTGTAAAAAGTAAAATATTTAATCAGAATCTGATATTTTGTTTTTATAAGATTTTAACAAAGTGCAAGCCCTTTGTTAAAATTTTCAAAGCTTACCACTGGATAAATGTATATTTCATGCCTGGCAATATTTTATATTAAGTGAAAATAAAGAAAATACTAGTGAAAGTGAAATGTATAATCTGTTACATTTGTATAACCAAGCTCTTAGCAAAATTGAACAATTATTTTTTTAAATCACTTCCCAATCATCAATTGTCTGATTACTACATAATGGAATCTATTCCTCTCCTGACTACAAATAACTTTTTCACATTTATAACAGAATCAGTAGGATTTTACAAATAGAGGAATTAACACCTGAACCACAATCATCAAAAAAATTTTGAAATATGGATCAAATTTACTCCCAGGTTTTCTGGATTAGAATCAGTTATATGAATTACTTTATTATATGTGATCTATTGCAAACATTTCAAAATATTGTACATTCTTGAATTTAAATGACTATATCTAATTAAAGCAGTATTGAAGATGGCATCACTGTCATTTCTTTCTATTGAATTATATGCTGCTTCCTCTTTAATTAGATATTAAACTGCAAATCATTCCAAATCTCATCATAATTTGCCTACACAAGTAGCAAGAATCAGCATCCAAATGAAAGATGGATTTGAGTGGGCTAGGCCTGGATCTCCTGAAAAAATCTGGAACCACTATTTTGTTTAATTACAATAAACAATTTTTATATTTCTCTCATGACAATTATAATTTATTTTGTAAATAATTATGATGATTTATATAAAAACCAATAAATTAAATAAAGAAATTTATAAAAAATTAAAAATTGTCAATTATATAAGAATAGAATTGATTACTTTCACCTAAGAAACTTACATTATTAAAAGTTAGCATTTTATTATCAATTTAAGAAATTATTGCAAAATATAATAATATTTGCAAGAATTATCTGTACTTCATGAGTAAACCAAATTGACAATTAGGTCCCAAATTAAAATAAAACAGAATCTGAACATAGCTTAAAAGATCTTAAATTAAAATTTAATTTAATTTTACTTTAAGGTCCTGTAAACTAGTTTAGATTGTTTTATTTCATGAGTATTATCAAATTTTCAAATTTGATTTTTAATATATTATTCTGTTCAGTTATTTACTATAATTATAAACAATAAAACAATAAAATGAGTATCCTATTTTATAATTTTTTGTTTTTAATAATTATTTTTAAAAATTAAAATAATAATAATGACTTAATTTTTTTAAATTTTAATGCATACAAACAGCAGCTAATAAGTTAATATTTTACTACTAGTATTATTACTATTAATAAGTTATTATATAAGATATATAAGTAGCTTATTAAAAATAAAGTAAAAAAATTATATTTACTTAATTTAAACTTAGATTATATTTTAATGTAATTTAATATCACTTCATAAATTTCATATTTTTTTTTTTACCTGAGATAATGCTTGAGGATTGTTGACAATCACTGTTTCTCTATCCTTCAATGGAAATTCTGACAGATGTAGACTGTTTGGCCTTGAAGAATTTTGAGAATGAGGCACTTCCAATTGTTTTTCCAGTAATGATTGGATGACATGAGCCACTGATGATGACTGAGATAAAAATGGATTTTGTTGTTGAGAAATCATTTGGGAAGCCCCAATACATAGAGTTTTTGCATTCTGCAGCAATGGCACTTTAGATTGATTTGATAAAACACTTTCAGATGAGCTGAGAGTAGGAGAATTTATAGTTTTTTGTCGTTGCGTTAGAAGACTAATTGCTTTAGTTGCACCATTAGTTAAAATTAAAGGTGAATTATTTTCAGAATTATTTACAATTCCAAAAGGCAATAAAATTAAAGAATTTTGATGTTTTTTTTTTCGTTTCTTCAGTTTCCATAGTAATACAAGATTGATTTTGTGATAATTTAGCATATGGATGGAAAGATAACACTCTTTGTGGAATATAAGATTGTGATGAATGATGTGTTGTTGATATATCTGTTTTAATTACATTCGTTTTTGAAACAGAATTTGCACTTGCAATGGAATTACTTAGATATGGCACAGATGTTTTACCATTAGATAAATGTAACTGTAATTTCTTCACAGTATCTTGTAATGTAGATGATTCAGAATAATTCATTGTATTTTCATTGTTTAAAAATGAATTCTGAATTTCTTTATCAATTAGATTCCCTAATCGAAATTCCATCATTGAAGATTTTACATTATTACTGTCTTGTGAAGTTGTATTACATTTCATTTCAGATGAATTCAATTTATTTAAAACAGATTTCTCATATAACCACATATCTGAAACTGATTTTATTCCTGATAAATCAACAGATTTTGAAAACTTTTGTGAAGAACTATTCTCTTCCACCATAAACTTTGAACACTTGAGTTTTTTAGGTCTTCCAACTTTAAAACCTTCTTTTAATTTCTTTTTATGTTTTTTATCTTGAATTTTTTCAGGATTATTTTTGCAATTATCTAATTTCAGTCTCTTCTTTTTCTTTGATTTCAGATTAATATTATCACCTTTTCTCTTTTGCTTTTCTTTATCAGCTTCATCACATTTCTGCTTGGTTTTTTTTTCTTTTTTATTTTGAATATGTGAAATTGGATGTCTTTTAGACACAGTAGTATTTGCAATAACTTCTGTTTTACATTTTTTCTTCCCATCTCTAAAATTAAGGATACTTATAAATTTATTTATAAAAATACATTAAAGATAAATTTTTTGCTGATAATTTATTTTTATTAAAAAACACAATGTTTAATTCATTATATTATTAAACTTTTGTACAAAATATATTATTTAATTTCAGTGACTTTTATTAGTGCTGCAATGGAGAAAATTATTGCATATTCCATAAGTAGCATATTCAGCTATTCAGCCATCACATGTAGAAATATTATGGTACTGGCAATATTCAAGAAGAGCAAGCAATATAAATAATATAAAAATATTTAATGCATCACTTAATACATCACAACTGGATATGCATTAGCAAACTATGAGTCAAATGTCCTATTGCCCAAACAATATAACAATAATTTGAAAAGTGGATCCAAATAAACTAATTAGATGGTTTTGCAGTCAGAAAAAGAAATACATCCCTACTATCTATCTAATTTGTACCAAAGTTATGGTATAATAATTCACATATATTTCTAAATTCCAAGAAACTTATAGAATGAATGCAATAATTTTTCCACTGCTGTAACAAATCTATTTATTATGAAATAATATTTGTTATTTCAAATTTATATTACTATATACAGTGGAACCTTGGTTAATGACAGTATTAATTAACAGCATTTTGATTAACAATCTACATTATCTTAAATCCATAGTTAATATTATAAATTTCTGATTAATAATATATTTAAAATATCACAGAATATCAATTCTGATTAATTAGAATGCTCTTTAATGGATTTAGAAGACATCAGCTAATCAGCATTATCAATCAGCTTCTTTTCAGTTCAAGGTATCCACCATTTTTTATCATGGAAAGAATTATTTTATACTCTATATATTTTTATTCATTATTTATCCATGTTTCTATTAACATCAGGCCATCCCAAAAGGATTGTCTTTTTTTATATTATATTTGTTCAACATGTCTTTCATAATATTGGAAGAGTGTTATTGATTCAAATGGAGAGTATATACTTGATTTAAATTAGCAAGCAACCTTACTTTTGGGATGACTTGATAGTTTAATATACTGTAATCTCTTATAAATAGATTAATAAAAGAAATGGGAATCCAATAATACTGATTATCTGATATTTCAAATTCCAGATAATTAGTATTATTGACTCCCATTCCAATAATACTGATTATCTGGCATTATCAGACATTTCAAATTATATATAAAAATAATTTAAAAAGTTGCCAAATTGTATTATTGTATAAATAAAATAAAATTAATGGATATTAATTTTATTTATATACTAGTCCTTGAGTTACGACAACTTGACTTGACAATGACTCACATTTACCATGATTCAAACTTATGACAGCCAAAAATTATTATTAAAAATTTTCTAATTTAACTTTGCCACCTGCATATACATATCACATTGCTTTTGTATACACATCATAGCACTGCCATTAGTCAGCAAACAAATGCTTTCAACAATATGCAATAACCACTAGTGTGATTCACTCACTTCTAACTTATCACAGTCTTTGGTACATTAGTAGCTAATCAACAGTTGAAGTTTTCATTTCTCTCATTGTAATTTTTGTATCTCATCATAACCCTATCATGTCCAGTAAGAAAAATAGTAATACTGATGAAATAATTTCTGAAATACTTAAATTTTTTTTCTTAATTTATTTATTTAATTTATATGTGCTAATAAATAATTTATAAATGTTTATGTAAATTTATACATTTTTAACCATTTTAAATTAAATAGAAATCTAATTTATGAAAATATTAAAACAGAAATGAAACAAATCATGAATTAAGTCCTTCACTTAAGTCCTTACAATGGAGATGCTGGAATGGAACCTCCTCATAAGTTAAAGGACTACCTGAATAATAATAATACACAGATATAATTAACTTTATAGTGAATATAAATAAATTATAATAAAAGAGTTAAAGTTCCTCTCTTTCTATTAATTTTAAATATTCTTATTGCAGATTAAATATTCAAAACAACAGATTCAGTTCATTACTTTTGAAATCTACATATAAGTAGTCTATTCATAAGAGGATTTACAGTAATACTATAAAATTTATTTAGTCCAAATTTATGGTCAGCTGAATGCTCACTAATTTTCCTCAGATTTCTAAGGTGATAGTAAATTCAAGTTAACTGTATGCATTATTTTGCATAAGGGAAGTTTTTTGTAAAGCCTTTTTAATAATAAAGCAAAAGTTAGTAAAAATAACTTGTTTAATTAACAGAAATCCAAAAACAACAATAAATTTATTAAACAATAATCCTATATCAAAGAAATTTTAAATTAATTAAATTACTAACTTTTGTTATAAGACAATATTTAATTGGTTGATTAACAATCAATTCAACGCTATTGCTAATCCTAATCAATGCTTTTGATTCATACCTTCTCAACTGCATCAAGGCCAGTCATCATCTTAATTGACTTATATAGCTGACTCTCATTCAAGCTCATTTACATAACTATCAGACAATTTCTACATTCTGCTAACAGAATATCACCAATAATTGAGGCATTTATCACAGCAATTATAATAATGGTTTATGTTTACAATTCTGTCAAAAAGAGAAATTCTTTAATTCTATTATGAGATCCCAATTTGACAATGATTTTATTCAGATTGAATGATATCATAGCACACATTCCCAAAGATGAAACTGTTTCATTTCTTACAACCATTTTTAAGAAGTTTGAGTCAGAAATGTATCTTAACTAAATTAATATCCAATAAATAAATAGAAATAAGGAAATGTTAGTTCTTGATTGAGTTAGAATTTTGAAGAATCAAGCTCAATCTGGATTTATAATGAATTTTCTGCTGAATCATTTCAATTTTTTGATACACAGTAGTATAGAATGGTATTATAAATTGCAACTAATATTTATGATGAATTTATTTCTGTTTTAAACAAATTATAATACGATGAAAATATCATTATCCCAAATATATCAGTATTTTGATGTAGGATGAGGATATGTAATCAATCTTCTGTGTGTCCTCATTATGGGTGTTGAGGATGTACTGACAGTGATTGTCATAAAATCAATAGTAAATAATTTTCTCCTAGTCTTGCAAGACTTCATTTTTTCTTATGGCCATACTTGAAATGAAATCTGCACATTAAGAATGTGTGTATCAAGATTGACCACATTTCACTTTTGGTGACCTTGTTTTATTTATTACTGTTTTATATATAAATTATTCTTATTTTTGTAATTTTTGTAAAATTCTTAAAATTTACAAAAATTTTCATATATTTATATGTAATAATGATGTCATAACTGGAAAAGAACACCAATATCCTTTGTTAGAGGAGAGAGAAGCTTGATCCATGACTTTTAATGTGGCTGTATCAGAAATATCCAATTGAATACATTTGTACTTTGTATATTAATGCTTTCATCTTTATTTATTATTTAAAATAAAAAATATTATTATTTTCATTTTTAACAAATTTCATAACTTTTTATTCAATTATTTGCACTAACTTCATCAAATGACATTATATAAACAAATGACATAAGGTCTATTCTATATTCTAAAAATTACAGCACAACGGCAGGAAGGTAAAAACATTGACACATAGGGTTCTGTATTTGCAAGTAGCGCTTTCAATTTTTATTAATCCTCTTCAGCTTGCATATCATACAAATAATATATTTGTATGATATGCAAATTATTATCATACAAATTAAATTATTTGTATGATATGCAAATTAATGCATATCATACAAATAATTTATTTGTATGATATGCAAGCTGAAGAGGATTAATAAAAATCGAAAAGCGCTACTTGCAAATACAGAACTCTGTGTGTCAATGTTTTTACCTTCCTTCCGTTGTGCTGTAATTTTTAGAATCTATAGGTTTGGGC
>WUQG02403063.1:0-17271 GCA_011317285.2 Androctonus mauritanicus | reverse complement strand
GGACTCCATCATGGGTGTTGGCCAGCCTGTGATGGGTTCTACAAGTGGCCGCCGCCAGATATAGAATATCGCGGTTGGATGGCCGAGTAGTAATGCTGTTGGCGTGTCATGCAAGAGGACCCGGATTCGCGTCCCGAGTCTGGTAACGCCTAAAAAGTTTTTCGGAGTGCTGGACCCGGTCCAACGATCTCCGTCCTTCACCATCCACGGGTGTCAGTGCAGCCCGTGGTTGGAACTGGACCCGCCCCTTAATAATCTCCGTGATTGGAAAGGAGCGTAAAATATGCAAAAAAAAAAAAAAAAAAGCTATTGACTATCCCTCATGTTCAATATGACAGCTTAACTAACCTAATTTAACAAAAATGTTCATTTTAATCATCTAATACTTCCTGGATAAGTTTGAATTTTATAATACAGTATTGTATACAGTGGTAGGATTCAAATAATTTAACAACCGGTTCGCCGCCCTAATGACCGTTTTAAATATTAAAAAAATGATATACCGGAAGGTAGTTTATTATTCCATCTATTATTATTATTATTCTATTATTTTTTATGAAATAATAAACCACCTTTCGGATAGTTTAGTACTTAAATAAGAACAATAAAAGAGGTACACAAAACTAGATTATACTATAAGAAAGAGTTTTAAAATAGTAATGAAAGAATATTAAATAATACCTGGCAAAAAAATAATAAAACTGTTATTTAAGATATTTCCATATTGCTTCTTGATTGGTGTTGCAATTTTCTTCGCTTTTATCCGAACATGATCCGGCTATGATTTATCCTTAACCGTGTTATTATTGTACTTTAGAGAGAAACCTGATGACAAATTACCATTTTAACAACCGGTTGGCCGAACTCAATAATAGTTAAGGCCTCGGTCCTGCCGAACCGGTGCGAACCGTTTGAATCCCACCACTGACCATATAGTGAAAAACAGTAAACCTAAATTATACTTAGTTATATTATAAATAATTATATTTAACTTATTTAAGTTAAATTATCATAAATAAATTACTGTATTTAAAGCTTTTCTATTATATCTTGTGAGTTTTATTAAATATTCTATATGACATCCATTAATGTAATAAATTTAATATATTATAGATTTAAATACAATATATCTATTATCTAAAGAATGATATATTTGTGCAATTGTAATCTTTAACATATTCTGCTTTCGGAAGAAGTTTTTTTCTAAAATTTCAAATTAGATACTATACTGTATATATTTTTCTACTTTTATTTTGATATAATGAGATGAAAATTTTTTTAGAAGTGAATCTAAATTTTATGTCATTACTTTGACAGTGATCAGATAAATCAGAATTTTTTCGGTAAATTTTTGCTTTAATTATTATTTCAAGAATTAAAATTTAATTTTTATTTCTTTAACCGTCGAGAAATCTGATTAATGAGAAACATAATGAACATTTAGTATTCCTCCTTTAATATGGAATAAATCTATATCCTGTACATACATTAATACATCTCCAGCCAATCAATGGAACAAAAATACAATTTAATTAAAAAACGTTAAATTTTTCGCCTGTGATTTTCAAAGTAATGTTCGAATTGAAAGACTTCAATACAAATATCTTTGATTGATCTACTCTTCCCTATCATTTCTAATTTAGAATTCATTCTGAATAAAATTCTTAAATTAATTTTTATGCAATCATTTTAAAAGCTGTTTCCCCTAGTCAATAATATTTTATAATCATTCCGTATAAGAAAATTTTGATTAAATTATTTTATAATAAGAGTGTAAGAATTTATTGATCCAAGAATTTATCGTGTTACCAATAGGGCGTGACTGTAGGAAAAGCTTCCTAAAACCTATTCATTAAAATATAAAAATAAAAAAAAAAAAGAAAATTTTTCGAAATTTATATTCAAAAATAAAATTCGAAAATAATTTTTTTTTTTTATTTTGATTTTAATTTCTGAACGAAATATCTTAGTTATTTTATTTCTAGAAAAATTTCTTTTTTGTGTTTATGTTCGGAACTTGGTCAATTATCATCACACTGAATTCCAACTCGTTATTTATTTGTTCAGCATCATCTCTTTTACTATATTAATTGCTACTATTAGTTTACTCTTGGTTATTTTTCTTTAGGCACTCAATTATTTTTTCTCTGTAGCTTTTGATTATTTGTATAACGGTTTATTGTACAGTACTGCATTTATATTTTTAGCGCTTAAAGTCTAATTGATTCTTTTATAACTCAAAAAAATATATAATAAAAAAATTTATTTCAATTTTAAGTTTAAAAATAAAAATGGATTAATTAATGATTTAAAACACTATATAAATTTACACTATAAAACAGTATTATACATATACATTAATATACATTGACATTTACAGTAATATATATATATATATTAGTGTAAATGTCAATGTATATTACGTACAATCACAGTATTTTCCTCTACTATGAATACTTCATGTATCGGAAACTAAAACATTTTTTTACATGTGGCCCACTGGAGATCTTACAGAAGTCCACGTGGCCCGCGGTCAGAAAAGTTTGCCCACCCCCGGTTTAGAGCTTTTCAAATTAGAAATATAATATTTACATTCAAATTTTTACATTTACTGCTAATTGTCCATGCAAATAAGATAATTTTATGATTAGGTTCACAATCTACTTTAATATAATTTTATACTTTTTCACTAATAATTTAAGTTTATATAATGTATATTCGTATCAAAAAATGTTTCAGAGAAATATAGATAATATTATAATTTAATTATTTGGTGATATTTTTCAAATAAAAAATTATAAACTCTTACTACTAGTTTTAAACATTAAAATTCTAAGTTTATGCAAAATTATATGTAATTCTACACAGAAAAAATACCAATGTATAGAGATTTATATAAATTATGCTCATTCAATTTTAGATAGATACTGTTTTCAGATTTTTTTCCCTCTATCATATCTCGCATGTATAATGTTTCAAAGAAACACAGTGGTACACAAATAGAAATAAATTTTGTTACCTTACTCCAGAAATCAGATTTAGTTTTTTGTGTCATAAAACTTGCTGGATAAGGTTTTGATTTTTTTTTTACTTGTTTATTTATTTTGGTTATTGTATATCTAAAACAGAGAAAAATTTATTTTCTGGTAAAATATTAAATAGAAAACGCAAAGTAGTTTTGCATACTTTAGTTATCAAAATATCCATCTTTTTTCCACTACTACCCATTCTTGATTTTTCATTCGAACCAAAACAAAGCCTTGTAAACATAAATTTATTGTTAAAACTAAAAAAAGAAAGAAAGATGAAATTAATTTAATGATTAAATGGGTTTTGCAACATATAAAGAAAAGACACAACTCCATGTTATTTTTATGCGATATATTCACTTTTTAAATATTATTATTTGCTAGATATATGTTCCGAAAATTTACTGCTATTTTTTTATACAGTTTTTCTTTTACAGAATTATTTTTAGTATCAGTTTCCTATGCTATCGGTTTTCATACTACTGTATTTTGAGCTTGATTTACATAAGCTATTCTAGTAAATATAGTCTGAAGTTAAAAGATGAGAGACACTGCAGGAAATCCTATCAATTTCTCCTATAAAACCAGGTAAATTCAAATTTTCTACCTTGTTTTATTTACACAAATAATTAACTTCTGAATAATTAATATGTTCACCAATAATCCATATTTAGTTTTTATATTTTTCCTGGATTTTAGAAATTATTTTTGTATGAACTATTTGATTGATAAATCGATCTAACGATCAGTTTATTAAACTTGGAAGAAAGTGTAGTGTTTACTTGTGTCATATAATATATAGGCTATTATATATATATTCTCTCTTCCTTTCTTTTCTTTTTTATTATAGGATTAGTTCGAAATCATTTTGGTGAAAAATAGAGAAAAAATAAAGTTAGAAAAGTAAAGCGGGATAAGGAAGAACGGAAGGAAAAAATAATAAATAGATAGTGAACATGGAAAATCTAAGAAAAAGATAAAGAATGGAGCGAAAAGTAACACAGAAAACAAGGGAAATTGATAAAGCAGGTAAAATTCTAAAAATAAAATTTTCACGCGTCATCAATGAAATTTTATAATTATATTACCACCTGTGTATGAACTGTATTAATTTTGAATTGCATAAGTTACTTTCTAAAATAATTCGTTTTGCATTTTAATGCGATATTAGTGTATTTAATCAGCATCGAAAAGCCTATCAAGAGTTTAATTTAATTCGATTATACGTATTATCCTCTTATTCATTATTAAATTAAATACTTCCAAGAAAAGGTATTTAGTAATTAGATCATATCGCAAATATTAAACAAAATCGAAAATCCATTTAAACCAAAATAATCATTTCAACTTAAGCTGGTTTACTAATTTAAAATTAACAGCTTTTTATTGAAAATTAAATATATAAAATATTTTAAAATCAATAGCTAGGATCATATTTCTATATACTGTATATAGAATATATATATACATACACACACACAGTATATAGAAATATGAAGAAATTATCTTATCTGCTATCTAGAACACTGTAAAATTTTTATGTAGCGTTCAAACCCGTAACCAACTTTATTATATGCCATAATGGACTTATTATCATTAGTTTATAAAGTTAATATTGCTGTATATATAACAGAATAAAGTTGTTTTTATGGATTCTTTAATGTTGCAACGTTCTGCAATTTAACTCCACCATCAGCAACACTTAACTGATAGCCTATATATATAAAGAGAGATTTTCTTCTAATAGCCTATCCAGCTTCGTGATCTATTAGAAAAGTTTTAGAGTAGCTAATTATTTTATTTATAAAGAAACTGCATTAAATTGGTAGAGTGGGGATAGCAAATAGAAGTAAAAAGGCGAAGCGTTAACTAACGTTTAAATCGGGTTGTCGATTGATTAAACGTTTAATGAGATGAAAAGGTATGATGTTTCCATTAAAATGTTCTAATATACTTGACAGGAAGAATTTACTGATCGATATCCGCAATGTTTCCTTTTCTGTCTTGTGCCTGAAGTGTAGGTTTTTAAAAAATTTACCAAGTTAAATAATGATGTTATAACGTAAGCAATTACTTCATATAAAAACACTTTTTTACGACCGCAACATCTTGAAAAATTTCGCTTCTTTGTAACTTTTTTACTTGGTAAAAGGATTAAAGAATAATTTAAAATATGTCTTAAATTGAAAGTATTGGATTGTAGCCAACTATCGAATTGTTTGTCCTACCTGAATAAAAGAGTAAAAAAAGAAAAAGATACAAAATTTTCTTGAAAAATCATGTTCGAGTAAGTATAGCATATTTGAGAGGAAGAAGAACAAAATTATCATAGAATTTTTCGTGTTTCTTGACATATGACAAATTACTGTATGACCCAAGAATATTTTTCACTCTTTTAATGTATTTCATGTTAGCCTTTTTTTTAATTTTTTATTGCGAGTATATTTGGAAATTATAAAGTGTAGAATATTTGCCGAATGGCCGAATTTTAAATGTAAAATGGATAAAATTTAATAAAGACTTTAGTGCTATTCTCCTAGGTGAGGTAATTTCACACTGTTCTCCTCTTCTCAAACTGCCATAAAGAGTCAATGAGTTTAACAACTAGTTAAGAGATAAACAATCCAGAGAGAATTACCTCATTTGATTTTCCATTCTCGACTGGCTATCATATATATACCTTCAGATATCTTTATTAGGTAAAAAACATGCACGACAGTTATGTAGATGATTTATGAACTGATGTTTTTCTATTAATATAGCAGTTATATACAGTACAGCATTCAAATTTTATGAAAGATAAAAGAAATAGTTTAATGTTAATTATTACTGTATTTTCGAAATTTCGTTGTAAGGGTAAATATAGAAACTTAAATTATAAACATTCGTTATAATATTCAAAGGTCATAAATCTAGTTTCTGTGTATTATTACTGAAACAATTGTCTGCACAATTTCATAATTAAACTCCGGATTGCTTAAATGTAGCCTTGGGCTATGCTGAATATGCAAATTTAGAGATTCATTCGATATTTCAGTAAAGTTAAAACTATTGAAATTTTAAGTGCTTGGATATTAAATATGGTACTTTCTATTCAAAATATTTAATTAAAAACAAAATTTTTGATAGTTTAATTTGTAAAGAAATAAATATATAAAATCTAAAAGCTAATATATATTCAAGTAAAAATTGAAGTACAAAGCTAAAGTAAAATATATATCTATATATTTGAATAGTGTACAGTGAAGTAATATATTATCACATTGTCTTGTTAAGATTAAACAGACTATATCTAAAGTTATGTTCCTTTCACAAAATCCTTTATGTGATATTAAATCAAAAAGAAAATGTTCTAGATTCAAATGTTCATTCGATAAAAGAAGAATATATTTATAACTAACAATTCAAAGTTATTCTGGAAAAAAAAAAAAAACTGAAAATACCTATTGGTAATTCAAAGCTCAGAAATATAATCTATGTTTGCAAATAATTAATCTATAACTAATTATTCATTACTGAGAATTAGATAATCGCATATTTTCCATTCGGCACGATGTTTTGATGTTAGCTACCAAAAGCTTTTACCTCTCCATCTTCTTGATGGACGATCTCTTCTTCTATTTCCGTCTCTCACAGTCCATTCAGTAGTAATAAGTCTTAATCTATTTCTCAATCCAGAATTCTGTTCACATATCCCGAACAGAGCAAATTTTTTTTTTCTTTTAATTTTATTCAGTTTGCAGATTTTGTTTATCACTTACATCTCTCTTTTCAAAATTTGACTCTTTAATGCAAAGTCTAGCATCTTTCCAGTCTCACTTTTGTCAATGACCACGTTCTACCCCATAGGTGAATAGCCTACAGGTCATATACATGATCAGAAAACTTTTCTCTTACGTTTATTGGTAAATTGTTTCTGGTCATGTATTCTCTAAGGTTCCAGAATGTTATATTATCTTGCATTATCCGTTAATCGATTTTTCGATTTAGAGAAAAATGTCTCCCCTTCTAAAATAATAATGATAATAAATACACTGTATAGAAAAATAAAAAAACGTCAGTTTGCATATGTATTTATTCTCTAAATCTGTAAACTTTAATAATGCTGTCTTTTTAAACCGACTAACACAGGACAATTTAAGCTTTTATCCCTGGATTAATCCACATACGCTCCAGTAAGTTTAACAAAACATTCTGTCTGACTAACGTTACTGAAAATTGTTCTTTTGTTTACTAAAATTGTAAAAGGTGTTGAAACTTGCACAATTTAAATGTAAAGCAAATAAATATTTTCATTCGTAATTACTGTAATTTCATCTCTCCATTTCTCTCTGTTTTTTTTTTTTCCTAATTTATTCCGCTTGAATAACAGCTGTAATAACTAGAGATAAGTGCTTGATGAAGTTATCTTCAACATTTGAACTACTACAAACTTCTCTCGCATTTAGTCGCGTAGGAGGTAAACGAAAAAGGAAAGAATATACAGTACTGTATACGATTTCTCTCAAATTGTTTTGGACCTTTGCCAGTTTTAATAAACTTCGGTCCAAAAATGGATTATCTTCATTGTTTTGGTTCTTCTGATTAACATACATTAATTAAACTTTTATTAATGCCGAGATATTACTTTTAAATTAGAAATTTATCAAGAAGGAGAATAAAAAAAAAAAGAGTAAATGTTTTTACCAAAGTTCTCTTTCATGAAGTTAGGATTACGACCGATTAGTTTAATTTCAGCTTACATTTTATATTGTTATTTTCTGTTTTTAACTGCGGAAAAAATTAAAATGGAAAAATTATTCTACCATTTCGTGCCCTATTTCTTAAATTTTATAAATATAGAAATCGAAAATGGAAAAAATTAAATAATATAAAATAAAATATAATAGAGTGTCGTTATCCGAACTAATTGGGACCAAGGTTGCTCGGCTAATCAAACATACATGATATTGTACAGTTTATACAAAGGTAATCTAAATTAGATTTACAATTAAATCATAATATTTTATATAAGATTACTATTAATGTATTTTAAAGTATGAAGTACAGGTACTCCTCACTTAACGACCTACCTGTTTAACGATTGTTCAAACTTAGGTCTGAGCTTATGACTTTTTTAACGAAGAATTTAGTTTTCGCCGATTTGCATCGTTTATGACTTCTATTGCATGCAATTCCCCGCAGTCATAGTTCCAAAAATCTGATGAAGAAGAATACTGTTGTGCATAATTAACAAGTAAGATATAAATGTCTTTACAGGCATGAGAACTTGAACGAGTAACTTGTTCTAAATATATACGAACAAGTTACTCTCTTACCGACCAATTCGTTCTATAACCAAGTCGTGAGAAAGGAACTCGGTAATTTAGTGAGGAGTACCTGTATTATAAAAACTATGTAATTTAGGAAACGGTTTTTAAATAACAATGAACGATTTTGAAGAAACAACATATATTTAAGATTTTTTTTCTATGCTGTACTGCACATATCTCTGAATAAAAAGTCGGAAACGAATGCATTAGCGACAATATTAATATAGCATAACAACCAGTATACTAAAAGAAGATATAACTTTTTTGAGGCAACAGTGGTTCGAATAATAAACGCTTTGTATATATTGATTTATAAAAATTAATTAAATATTCAACACTAAACATGTTAAAAGTCACATGTAAATTTAAATTATTTAAAATATCTAATAATTTGTTTGAATTTATATTTTTCAGATTAAATTTTCATGTTTTATGCTCGTTTCATAGTTTCATTTTCGCTTATTTTTAGTAACATAAAAGCATTATTTTTTTTCTTTAAATAATACATAAGTTTTATATAGGTTACAAACCCTTCAATCTATAATATGAGCAAAATATTATTATATTTAATACATATAAAGTATATAATTTATAAAGTTATTATACCAATATAAAATGCGCTTATACATATATATAGTACTATAATTTAAATATACTGTTATCATTTTATACAAACTAATGATAATTTTGTAGAAAAACATAATTACGAAAACGTAATAAATACAATATTACTATTTTATTTCCATTATTTAAGAATATCTTTTATAAACTATATTGCAGTTATACCTGAATTTTTTAAAATTAAATAAAAAAAAAATTAATATATATAATTTCTTAAATTTTATATTCACGATTCTTCATATAATAAAAATCGTTTAGAAATGTTTTGAAGAAGAACCTAATTTCTAATTCTTTACTGTTGTCAAATTAAATATATATTATCACTCTAGATGAAAAAACATTTAGGTTTATTAAAGTATCAAGTTTGAACAATTTATTGTTTGTTTAGTATAATTTCTTCTTGATTAACGGATCTTTATTATCTTAAGCATTTCAAATCGAAAATTGTTATTTTTTTCTTTTTTTGTTTTAAATCTATATTAACAGGAATATTAAACTTATTTATCTTCCCGATAAGAGAAAATATTGTATCCAAAACTGATGTTAAATATACCTGTTCAGATCACTATCATCAAGATTAATGGATAAATTTAATTGGTCTGTATTATTAAACAATCCTGAATTGCAATACTGTTATATTCTCACAAGAATTTTATAATGGCAAACTCTCGGTCTATAAATAAATTTATAGAGATGATATTATAAATATGTCGTGAAATTCCGTATCCATAAATAAACTCAATCACATTACAGATTGTTTATATTAGAAACGAAACAAAATAGTTTTCTGTATCAAGATCCATTTCATGCACTGATTTAAGAAGGAAATTTTATTAACAATATAAAATTTTAATGATATTCAAAAATTTTTTCCTCATGATTACGAAACGATGAAATTTTTTTTTTTTTTTTTGGTAGAAATATTTATTAAAGGAAAAAATTATAAGCTAATACTGTACATATAATAGATATTGTTTGTTATAATTTTTTATTTAGATTATTTAATTTTCTTTGAAGTGAAAGGTTTTTTTTTTATGATTAAAAATTTTATGCATAAAATATATAGTTTTAAAGACAAAATAGTAGTTTCCAAGATAAAATATAGTTTTAAAGATAAACAGGTCAAAAAATCAATACATATTCTGGAAATAAAACATTTTTATTAAAGAGAGAGAGAGCGAAGGAGAGAGGAAAAAAGTAGATTGCTTTGTAATGACTTCACCTGTGATCACATTACTATTACCTGTACTTCACCTGAATTACCTGATAATTTCCGGCCACTCTCGAACGAGACTTGTAGTAATAGACGTAGCGTGACTTTATAATACGGAAGGAATTTTATTGCCTAAATTAAACTATAGAATTTAGATTTAAAATAGAAAAAATCTCGGATTAAAGTTAGGAAATCATCCTAGATTCTTCCTGTAGCATCATCTTCCGGATTGGAAACTGGAACGCCGTCTGCTGGCGACATTGGTTTCGCCATTTTGTTAACCTGGTCGTCCGTCTTGTGTATGAGTGGTTTGTGTTTTTGTCACATCGTGGCTTAGGTAAATAGTTTTTTTGTGTGCAAATTACTATAAATAGCACTAGCAATCGTCAGTGGTTAAACAAAAATTAAATTATAATAAATTCAAAACATGTTGCTTCTTCTTAGGCCTAACATACTAATAAATCATAAACAAAATCTTAAAATATTTACTTTAATATCAGATTAATGCTATTAATATACTAAACAGATGTTACACACATTTAAAATATATTGTCAATGATAGATTATTTCTACAATATTTGTTGTTTTCATTTTTTGGTTTGTTTTGCAATTAGTATATCTTGAATTTCTTGTGTTTATTTATTATCAAAACACATATTTATTCGATATAATTAATAATTTTATGAGGCAGAATTATATGCAATAGGTTTATTCAATAAATGTCTTATTACTATAATTGAAAAAATTTCAGAATACTGTTTTTAGTCGTGATAGACTCGACTGGATGTTTATATGTGAAGCTAAGCATGAGCATTTCTATTAAAAGATTTTTTTAATAAACGTAACTTAAAGAATAAATAAATTATAGATATATCATATTGCTGCTGAAATAATGAATTCTTATAAAATTTAAGTTTATTAAGTTTTCATTCTCTTTGCACATATCTTATTAATAATAATAAATGATAGCGATTCCCAGCGTAGAAGAAATGAATATTAGTTTAAAAGAAAGTCTGTTTTACAATTTTCGTTTGATTTTTATATCTAATAAATATAGTATACATTTCCAAATTCTTCTATTGAGATTACAGTATTTTGTTTTTGGAGTTTTGGTAAATTATGTAATATTTGAATTAAGAAAGTGAAATAAGTATAAGTTAATCCTTTGTTAAGTTGTTAATAAAGATATCAAGTGATTAACAAAAATACAGAACTATATATGAATCAAATAGGAATGAAAAATAGATTGATTTTGTAGTTGTTATATTTAAAAATTTGAGATTTATTTTTTTATAAATAGAAAAGAATATGAAAAGTTTCGATAATAGAATTTAGCTAATATACAATATATATATATATACAGATGTTCTCCTACTTATGATCATTCAACTTATAATAATCAAAAATATAATCTACTGATTGCCATGCAGTAAAGCAGTTGATTAATGTCTTGGAGGAGTGGGTTCAATTCTAGATGAATATACTTCCTTAGAGGATCTAGGCTTCCATTGTCTATTATTATTACTAAAATTATTGCCATTGTCAGTCATTTTCAATTTTAGTTTACCATGAGGTTATTAAAACATAACCGTGTTGTAAGTAGAAAAGTATATGTGCATGTGTTTTAGTTACATTATTAGCATATTATTAGATAGAATAGAAAAAAAATTAATTTATAGAAGAAAACTTATCTATTGTATTAGTGTAGCATCATGCTTTATTAGTGGTATAATTTTGTTTTGTTTTTGTTTAATTTTGATGATATATAATTCTGTATTAAGCAAAATATTTAATAGATATATTTTTTTTTAAGGTGGAAAGTGATGCAAGTCTATTGGTACTGATGTAAATTTTTTAAAGTTTTCATGTTACTTGGTAAGTGAAATTTGAAAATATTATGATTTTTAAATATATATTTATTATGTAAGAAAATTTATATAGGTTGAATATAAAATGTAAAATAAAATAAAATATTAAATAACTGTCAAATTTTGCAAATCTAATAAATTTAAAATAACTGATAAATAATAAAGAAAAAATATTTTAATTTTATTTTAAAATGAAATAAAAAGAATCATAAAAATAAGAAAATTTATTCTCCTGAATTTCTCATTCATGTAAATAAATTTCATTTGCAATTAAATTTTTATTAATTTAAAGCTAAAAAATTCAATATTTAAAAAATATATAAATGAATTCATAATAAAAAATAGCAGTAATTCTAAATATTTTAAAGATATTTTTAATTTTATGAATTCAGTATTTTTTAATAATCAATTTTAAGAAATAGACTAATAAATGCTGTATTTAAATGAAAAGTTAGAATTCAAACTTAGTTATATTTTTAAATATGCTAATAATAATTTTATAAAAATATTTTATTGCATAATGTATTCAAAAATTAAGTACTTTGTATTTTAATTCCTAAAATTAAATATTTTCTATATTTTATTAGTCATTTAATGAAAATAATTGAAACATGATAATAATAATAGATTTTTTTATAATGCAATGTTACATTGACACTGATAAATTAAAATAATATTCTCAATCAATCAGAATTAGCATATTATTAATTGGTATCATATATATCAACAATAAAACATGGCTGACTTGCTGGATATTCCTTTTGCAGTCAAACCACTGTACTGATTCGTATAAATAGAGTATTGTTAGAAAAATCTAATCCTTGGGTTTCTGCAATAGTCAAAATTTTCTGTCGTCATTAATAATTTAAAAATTAAAGAGTAAAAATTAAAATTGTAGTTTCTCTAAAGAGACAAAAATCAAAGATGACATTATAACTTAATAATGGCTGCTGTTTAGTGATCTGTATACAAATTCAGAGGAATTTTTTGAGTGATATACCAAAGTTATAAGATTAAATTGCAAGATTTCTACTCATTTATATAAACAGATAATATTTAGTTTCAATAAATTATTATATATTTTTTTGTATTTTTAGAGAGAGAGAAATTTATATAATAGAACATTTATATTGTGGATGGAATATGTATATTGAAAATTTTAATTTTTAAATATATTTTCTTGCTGAGAATTTTGATTGATATTTTCAATCTAAAAAAAATTGCATTAATTACAGCTAATGTTTTTGATTACTACAAATTTTATAAAATTCAAATTGAAGCTTGAAATAATAAATTATTAAAGAAAAATAATGTACTCTACAATAATTGTAATTATGTGGATATTCTAAGGTAATGGTTTCCAAACTTTGTGTCTGCCTTTTCTTCATAAAAAAATTAATACAAACCTAATTTTTAAAGCAGTCTAATTTTATAAATACTTTCTATTTACAATTTAATACTGCAAACAATATACCATATTTTGTATAAATAAAGTTCTTATACATAAAAACATATATATTTAATATGATGTAATAATTTTTAATACAATTAAACAAATCTTACAAAAAAAAATAAAAAATAGAATGCATATTTAATACAATGTAATATTTAATGCAATGGGTGGGCTTGCTTTTCAGCACAAATTCTCTCAAATCGGGGTATCACTGAAGATATCGCTACTCGTCATTTTTTTTTCAATCACTGAATGAGATTGATGTTTTGTCTTTAAAACAGCTACAGCAAAGTTTCTGGCTACATGGATATGTATTTATAATCTCTTTGCTGATTCATTTTTTTTTTGACACCAATTTTATTTTTTGTTTGTTTGTTTCAAAAATGATATTTTTTTTAATTCTTGCATGCGCTCTTGCAATAGACTAATGTCCCCTAGTGAGGTGTGCCCCACGGTTTGGAAAATTCTGTTCGAAGGCATCAAATATACCTATTGTTATAATGGAGACTAGAAGAAGAATATGAAGACGATCAGCTTATTAAAAAGTATTTTTTCTGTAATTACATATCCATACAAAAAATGCCTTTTGGGACAAATTTTTCTCTTCAGTTTTACATGGATTAGGTTTTAAAATATCTGTACATCAGAATATAATATAAAATGTTATAAAAAAAAACAGAGACACAGAAAACTATAAATGGTTAATATATTTAATAGAACTTTGATTTAACAGATTTTGGATTTAATGGATAAAATATTTAGCCTGAATTTTTATTTAGTCCTCAATGAACATTTGAAATTTATTTTTAATCATTATCAATCATAGTAAAAACGATTGATGAATATAGTAAAGTTATATTGAATTACTAAATAAACTGTGAATTTTTGTTTAGATAATTGCATTTTATGAATAGGAAAATATAATTGCTGCATTTTTTAAATTTTAATATAAAACAAAAAAAGCAGTAATAATATTGCTTCTTTTAAAAAAAGAAGCAATATTATTATTGTTTTATATATATAATTTTCTGTTACTTTTGTCTTTTTTTATATTTTATTTATTATGTTCTTATGTATAAATATTTTAATATCTAATTTATATAAAATTGAAAGAATTTTTCTCAAAATGCATTTTTTTTGTATGGATATGCAACTACAGAAGTAAAGTTTTTTAATAATCTGATTTTCATTATAATCTTCTCCTTGTTACTATTGATACAACTAGGTATACCCACTTGATAGCTTATAATTTCCACATAACTGATAAATTGTTAATTATTAAATTGCAATACATAATTCATTTGTTTGCAGAATGCTTTTAATTAAAGATTATGAGTAATTTAAATTTTATTAAAATTTAAAAAGGAATATCAAAAAAATGAAGAGTTTATTTCTATCATCTTTAATTAATAATTTACATAAAATTTAAAATTAATTTTAACATAAAATATGTAAAGTTGATTATGTTTTGGTTAAAATATTTATAAAGTATAATAATATATTTAATTATAATAAAATTACTAATAAAATTAATTTTTAAGAATTTTCATTTATTTATTCATTTATAAAACAAAATTTTACAGGAAAAATCATTCCAAATCTTTAAATATTTATAAAATGATGGAAAGATGTTCAGTTTGTGATCAATGATTGTATTGTATAATGCACTACTCATTTAAACTTCAGAATAATAAATGTTGCTATTACAAAGTAACAATTTAAATGTTTTTTGGATAGGAGAATTACAGAATTATATTAAGGTAAGAAATATTTGAGTAATTAATATTTTATATATTATTATTATGTAAATTTTATTTAAATTATATAAATATATTTATTATAATTTTATTTAATACGATAAAATTTTATGGTTTAAGGTGAATGAGACTGAGATCACCTAGAACTATTTGAAAGCTCAAACTGTATAGATATAACATGATATAACCAACCAAAAATTTGAAATATATGATTTTATTAATGATGAAATATTACACACACAATATTTATCATTATATTATAAAAATAGAAAAAATGATTCCCTTCTCTTTAGTATGCAATATAATTTTTAAGAATTGTTTCCTTTATATTCTGAAAAGGAATGAAAAGAATACAAGGAGTGATCAAAAAGTTCATATAATAAACAAGATATCTTTATTTTACACACTTCTATATTAAAATAGTTCTAGTCACCTTCAAAGTACTGCTCGTGGTTGCACTTACATGCTTGACAAGTCTGTTATTGTTTGAAACATTAAAAAAATTCAATTTTTTGTATGACCTATAATTAGGTTTTCACATTGGTTTTGATGCCCTCCAAGCTGTTGAATCTTCTTCCTTTCATAGGTGTTTTTAGTTTTAGGAAGAGTCAAAAGTTGGCTAAGGCCAAATTAGGAATATGTGGTGGCCAGTAGCAAAGGAATGTTATCATTTTTCAAAAATTCTCTAATTTTCAGAGCAGGGTGACATGATGAATTGTCATGATAGAGAAGTCATGACAATATACTATGTCATGACTTCAGTTCATCCATCAGTTTTTCTGCATGTTTAGTCTTTTTGGTGTACTACAAATTGTAATTGCTTTAAAATCTATTCATAATAAAGTGTATGCAAGAGCAAATTCATAGTGCACCATGCCTTTGTTGTCAAAAAAAGCAACCAACATTACCTTGACATGTGATTTGGACATTTGGGCCTTCTTTTATCTTGACCCTTTTATGTGCCATGAAGATGGTTGCACTTTGGTCTCAGGATCATATCCATATATTCAAGTTTCATCTCCTATAATGATCTTGGCTAAAAAATTTGAACAATCACTAGCTGTCTGAAGCAATTGCCATTCAGTTTTTTCTGCTCTTCAGTTAGTGCACGAGGAATAAACTACACTGACTCACTTCATGTTAAGGATGTAAGTCAAAGTTGATCAGATTGAACCATAAGTTGTGCCAAACTTACCAGAAACTTCCCTTATTGTAAGACAGTAGTTGAACAAATCAAATTGTAAATTCTTTCAGTCAGTTTGATGTTTGTGAATGTTGATGGTTGCTCTGATCTCTCTTCATCTTCCAAAGACTTGTTTCCCATGTAGAATCATTGAAGCCAATTTAAACATGGTTGTTTTCTACAGCTTCCTCATCAAATACTATTTTCAGCATGCCCTGAGTTTCAATTGTGTTTTTGCCAGGTTTAAAACAAAATTTCATATTCACTCTTTGCTTGAAAATAGAAATTTTTACAAATAAATATTAATGACTTTATTAAAACTATTGTAAAACAGAAATCCAAAAACATATCTTTATGATAATATGCTGAAATGTAAGTTAAATAATCAAGTTAGCACTTGACAAAACAATCCATCTGCTAGGCATTGCTGCTTGTTTATAAGGTTGCCATTATATGAAGTTTTTGATCACCCCTTGTATATGAATTAGAGTTGCTTGCCTATCAGTCCAGCAACATAATAACTTTCATAAATGTTATCTAATTTGAATTAAATTCCATATGTTATGATTCACTAGAGAACAAAGTTTATGGAAAGAGATTGATATATATTCAATATTACTAACACAAATAATCCAATAAGCACTTTAAGCAGAAATATTAAAATTTATTATTAGTATAAATATTAAATTCAATAAACAGTACTAATAGCAGTTGACTGAAAAACATTTAATTTGGTCAAACGTTTTTGACAGATTCTGCTGTCCTCATCAGGCTTAAGCCTGATGAGGACAGCAGAATCTGTCAAAAACGACATGAGGACAGATTCTGATGAGGA
>WUQG02403052.1:0-17275 GCA_011317285.2 Androctonus mauritanicus | reverse complement strand
ACACCAATCTGAATTTATTTTTTTGCTCTTTGTCTTAAAAATGATGCTTTTGTTAATTCTTGTGCGCTCCCCCACACCTCACAGTTTAGAAAACACTGCATTAAAGGATCATGATACATAAAGTCATCGTAGATCGACACATAAAAGAATCGTGATCCTTTCATGTGTCAATCTATGATATACAAAATCTTTTTTATTTTTTTGGTTGCATTTTAATACGTCAAAATTTTAAATTCAATATTCATCAAATACCGTAATTAAAACATTTTTAATTTTAATAATTCTAAAATAAGATTTAAAAAAATTATATATAACATATCTAATATTTTTCTGCATTTTTTTTTTTTTTAATTTTCTTCATACGAATTAGATAAGTGAATTTTAAAAAAAGTAAAGTAAATGTAAATTTTTTATTTATCTTAAATTTTGTAATCATTAAAAACATAAAATAATATAAATTTAATCTCTTATGTAACCAGACTTTACCTGATGGATTAAATTATGTAACTGTAGTTACATAATTTAACCATTATGTAAATAATGGTTAAATTGCTTGAAGTTTTGATGGAAACCATAGAAGGAAACTCATATTAACAATCTTATAAATTATTATTCGACTCTACATATTACCATGTTCCAAGTTTCTCAAATTATTCTTCATAATAACGTTTGATAAACATTATTAATAAAATCCGAATATTCGATTTTTTCGAAATAAAATCACTCGAATATAGAAATTTCCATCATTTTTCTAGCTTTAAAACTCGTTCAGTTAAGAAGAAATCATGCTATAAATTATGATCTGTTATTTAAAAAAAAAATGAAAATAAAAGTTATAAAATAATAGTATTAATAAAAAAACTTTCGTAGTAACAAGAAAGATGTTCTACAGAATTTTATCCGTCCACATGTTGCTGTTTGACTTTCTTGTAGGCGATATTTTCGAATGAACTCGATAATCCATTCATAAATAACACCTACAAGAGAAAATATTTTCTCCATCTTTAAGATATAATTTTCCTTTCTGCAATATTTATAACAGCTTTTCTATATTTTTCTAGGCAAGTTTACGCTATCTAAAACCATTTTTTAAACTATAAAATACTGATTTTTATTTTTTTTTACAATAAGATTTGTTTAAATATAATTAATTTTTTAATATTTTGAGAAAGAACTGTACGGATTTCATCAATATTTTTATAGATAATGTTTAATAGATAAGCTTATTATATAAGGTAACTCGGGGGAAGACAAGAGTGGGTGGAAGATGAGAGTTTTTGTGATATCTCGTCGATTAAAGTGGATATAATACGGAATACTGTGTGTTTCTACGCTAGAGTACAGGAAGTCTTGCCATTTGTTGACCTTGTGAAAGAAATATCACAAAACTCTCATCTTCCCCCAACTCTTGTCTCCCCCCGAGTTACCTTAACAGATATCATTAATATATATATATATACAAGTTTTTCATTGTCGCAACATCTCAATACACCTGACAATCGAAGATTATAGAAATTTAAACTTCGAAAATATTGCTGAGGACGATTTTTCGTCTTCAGATACCATCTTTAGAGGCATTTAGATTTTATCAGATTATGTACTTACAACATAATCTACGTGTGCTTTCTTGCTTGAATATTTTTCGATTGAGTAAGCATAAAACTTATACTTGATCACATAACTTAAACGATAAAATATATATATCGGATTAACTTACATTTTTGAATGCGGAGATTTAAGATTTATATAAGATTGTTTTACACGATATACAGTTCAAATTTTTTGATAAAATTGTTTTTAAACAGCTGAGGGATGACAAAACTGTTTTGGTTCTTTCTGAACAAAATCTTGATCTATATGCTCAATCGATGTTTTGGAAATTTTGTAGAATATTAAATAATAATATCGTTTATTTTAACGTAAGTAAGTATTATACAGAATGATACGTATCACTTTAATAGAGAGATTTTCCGAACGTTTCTGACACATAACCTTCTATTATCAGTATATACGGACAATCATATCAACTGTGACGTCCTTAATTGATACCTATGGCTTCAGTATTGTTACGAGTATGGACGTCATACGTCGACTCTCTTTTGTGATGTCACAATGGAAAATTTTCATTGTCCAGTTCCATTTGCTAGAGATTTATATATGCCTGTAAGTCTCCAGCATAACAGCTATTGACTTTTATTATTATACAAGATTTTTAATGATTACAAATGGCATTTTTTTAGACATTTAAAGTTTTTATTTCTATAATTATATATAATCAAATATCAAAGATAAATTAATTGTTAATTAAACAATAAAACATAATATAAATGTATATAATATATTATTCAAAATTTTCGTTCTGCTATCAAATAAATTTCAAAGAATAAAAAGGGGGCAAAAATAACCCCCCATTTTCTTAAAAATAGGAATCATCAGGAGTTATATAAATATAGCAAAAGATGTATTTGAAAGTATCTTACTCTGGATAAAATTGAAACTGTATAATAATAATGATAAAAACTACAAAAAAAGATCCTTTAGTAAATAATATTTTAATAAATTTTTCTACAAAAAAGTCTTCAAAGCGATAAAGATTTCAAGGTTCGAGTTCAAAGTTATAAGGTGTAACCTGATAACGTACAGAGTAATATATTCATATGCCTTCAATAAAAAGAAAATGATCTTCTAAAATTTTAATGCATTCTAACGTTTTATTCTTGAAATATTTTTCAGACAGTCTGACGGACTAACGGGAGGAATGAAAAAAATTATATAAGACCATTTGTTGAAAAATATATTTAAAATGCTTTCGAATGAACAATAACATAAATCGGCAATCAGTTTCGGAAAAAAATGGAATTTTAATACTTCGAAAAGTCTTCATTCCTGTATTGAACCATGCTAACTTCTAACGCGGATACATGCCATTAAAAGTAATAGATATATACATGCATAGGGTTGATGGAAGCGGATCTGCAGGGCTTGAATGGCATGCAAGCACCACTACAAGGTGGGCGCCGTTTCGAAATGTTAGTATGAAGTTTTATTCTTATAAATAAATAAATTGCCACCTGTTTGGAAGCACCATTTCAGCTTTGCATGCGGACAACGTCCAGCCAAGTGCCAGCTCTGTATATAGGGCTGGGGCTAGGCTGGACGTCCTGTATATAGGGCTGGGGCTAGGCTATATATATATATATACAGGGCTGGTGCTAGACTGAAGATGTATATATACATCTCTCAGGGCTGGCGCTAGACTGAGAGATGTATATGTAAAAGAATTTGTATATATACAAATTCTTTTTATGTATATATATATATATATATACATCTCTCAGTGGACTCTCGATTTTACGAACTCATACGGACCCCCAGAAAAGTTCATAAAATCGAAAGTTCGTAAATGGAAATGGGGGCTTTTTGGGACCAACTAAATAGTTCGTAAAAAAGTGTAGTTCGTAAATTGAAGGTTCGTAAAAACGCGAGTCTGCTGTATATATACAGTGGACTCGCGTTTTTACGAACCTTCAACTTACGAACTACACTTTTTTAAAGTATCATTCCTTATTATCCAAGATATACATATATATCTTGGATAATAAGGAATAATACTTTAAAATTTGAATATTTTGCGATATATATATTTACCGATATATCCTGTGAACGGACAAATAAATATGCAGATAAACAAAATGAATATTCGGTTTAAAAATTACTTTTAATTCAATTTTTGAATAGTTTACTATTAATTTTAAATACTACGATTGATTTTTTGTGCTGTATCGGCATTTGTTTTATCTAAATAAAATTAAATTACAGTCTGTATATCAATTGAAGTCAGTCAGAGTGCATTTACTCTCTCCAGAAATATTTCCCAGAGTTCTTTCTCTCGAGAATAGACGGCTTGAGTGGACATACTTCTTAGATTAATGGCAGACATCATTATTTTATTCTCCATAAGCTGAATCATTGAAAGTCTCTTCGTGTCTGCACATGGAAAATTTTATTTATTTGATAACTATTCTCGCAGTAAGAAATCAATTGCTATTGTTCTCCAACACGAAAAGAATGATTAAAAAAGATGCAGACCTACATTTCTTTTAATTCAATTATATAAAAAGAATTCCTTATTTTATATATACAATATTCGAATAATTCTTTATTAAACCAATTACGGATGGTTTCATTATAATTCTATCAGTTGAGCACAATGGAATACAAAGTGAATGTTGCAAAGCATTGTCATCATCGTATCAGAACAGAAGTATATACAATACAGTATTTTCAATTAAATTACTGATAATTAATGTTATACGATATACGCGCCATTGTACTACAAATATTTTTAATTTAAATCGTAATATTATAGATGTTTATTCATTCACTGAAAGCGTTTATTATATTTATGTATTTATTTTTAAAATTATCCTACCAATTAAATAAATTTCTATGGATTAAAATTCTAAACTGCTGGGTAAAATTTATATTTTAAATTTTTTACGAATATGGAATATATATAACTGATGCAGACATAATAAGATACTAACTGATATAGACATAATCAGCTATAAGCTAGCAGACATAGTCAGCTAGTAAGTTACTTCTATGGTTCTCCTCGTGCTCCTGCTTAACTGGTAAGGTACTTCTACAATTCTCCTCCTGTTCCTGCTCAATTAATAAGGTACTTCTATAGTTCTCCTCCTGTTCCTATTCTTTTTCAGCTAGTAAGGTACACTTCTATAGTTCTTCTCCTGTTCCTACTCAGTTAGTAAGGTACTTTTACAGTTCTCCTCCTGTTCCTGCTCAGCTAATGAGATATTTTTACAGTTCGCCTCCTGCTGACGAACCAACAAGAGGAATAAGAAATTATGTAAGACCATTGTTGCAAAATATATTTACAACAATGGTTTTATAATGGAGCAGTAAGAGAACTGTAGAAGTACTGATTTCGATTATTTTTTTTTATAGAATTATAATTTGCTTAGAAATTATGTTATTAATTTTCCCCCTATTTATTAAAATATATACTGTATATGTTCTGCTATAAGATTCTTAATGAAAGTAGTTATAGACTGGAACTGGAATAACATTATCAAAATTCAATCACTTATCCAGTCAGTTATCATTCGAAGGATTTATCCTTCGAGTTATATTGACAGAAAAATGAAAGCATAGAAATGTCAACAAACTCGATAACGATCAGGTAAGTTATTTTTTCATTAGATAAAATTACGAAAACATCAGAATGATGTAATTATTATTATCATCAAAGATAATAACAGGTTGAGTATTCCCAAATTTCGAAATATTCCAAACTTCATAAGTTCGCTTTCACAGGTATGGATTCCTTTGTAATAGGACTATGATTTACTGTTTGTGTCGTGAAAGATGATGCAATATTCCGCGCGCAACCGTGAAGCGCTGTCGAGTTTCAGCAAACTGTCAAATATAGTCAGTGCAAGATGTCAGTGACTATTTATTTTCTGCTGTGTTGTTTATATGTCGTTTAAAATGTCGAAGTGAATCTTTTCCCACTTCTCTTCAACTCTACCATATCATACGTTCCAAAATCCCGAAACATTCTCAGTTCCAAACATTCGGATTAGAGATACTCAATTTGTCTGATTTATTTGATGACAACTGATGAGATCAATTAAAGAAAAATGTATCTCATTGCTAGATTTATTGACCGGACATCATATTTTATACAAAATGGCACATCTATATATAATTTTTAGAAGGCAAAGGAATGCGATTGCGGTTGGATCCTCAGAAAATGGAACACAGTTTATCATTAGTTAAATGGGAAATTTCATCTGGTACATCAATAAGAAACCTAGAATTTGGGATAATTTTAATAGAATTCCTTCCAATTAAATAGAAAACATTTTAACTACGAGGATCAACTGAATTTCAAATTCGGTTAATTCTGTATAACGCGAGAATATGTTCCGCGTTATGTGAAGCCATGTTACACAAACCATACAAGTTATATGAAGCGCATATAACACGGTATAGTCGTGCTGTATGAGAACTAACTGTTATACTAGGATCTATGTAATATCGTTAAACATGGATGAAGCCTGTTTTTTAAATTTTTCAAGAAAAATTTATGGAAGAATTGGTACCAATCTCAAAAATTGCAATAACATTATCAAAATTCGATCACTTATCCAATTAGTTATCACTTACACGATTTTTTTCCTGTTCATTTTTAAATATTCATGATACAAAGTGGATGTTTACAAGAGTAATCTTGATGTTTTCATAACCTAAGTTAAATACGCTTTTAACTCGACTTCAGTGTAAGTTATTTTTAAGACGTTCTCAATGCTCCGAAGGAATATTGTATTTCTGGCACTTCTTTAGTATCACATCTGCTGTCAAGAATTTAAAATCATAATATAATTTTAAGAAAAATAAATATCAAATTTTTAAATATTGCCAAATGTTATTTGTAAAATAAACTTGGGACTTCTAGTTTTACGCTTTTCCCTGACAGTTCGAATAACCAGGTACTTTTTTGTTTACAAAATTTTTTGTAAGCAACATCACTGCCATTATCTGACGTCCGTTATAGACGTCATCACGAAGGAAATTAATACTGTCAACTCTAGGCATACTAAAGAGAATATTTCTGAGTGTTATATTCAGCTAGTTTTCAAACTAGTCTCCAGAATAAAGTTGTTAAAGGTATAACACTTTGAATCGAATTATATATCATTTTTGATGGCATAACCTATAAGTTGAACGTCATGTCTATTATATAAATTCGTGGTTATTACAAGGAAACATCAGAAAAGTTAGACTCTGCCATTTATTAACAGACATTGTTAAGTATTCCTACTTCATACTCGACTTTAATAAATCTAACAATCTCAGTGCTAAATTCTATAAAGTTCAAAAGTCATTAAAGAATAATCTTCAAAATTTAAATATTTCATTTTTTTTTGTGTGGTTAAAGATAAAGAGATAAAGATTCAGTAATGACTCGATCTTCCTGATAATATTATAGAAATCTAATAAATAATTCAGTTTGAAAAGTTCGAACGTCCGCCATTTTTAAATGACTGAAGTTAGAAAGTTAAGTGATGCTGCATCAAGGTTATTTTTAATGATAGAAAATTATTATTATTAAATTTCATATAAATATTCTAATTATTTTAACATAAACAAACCTAATTGTGATTTTAAAATCTCCTTTTTCTTCAGAAAAAAAGGCTAAAGATATAAATAAAAAACACTAAATATTTTATTTTATTAAAAATTTTCAAATAAAATTTAATTGTTGCATGATTCCGATATCTGGATTTTAAAATTCTGACAGATTTTTATAGAAATGTATTAAATATAGTTTTTTTTTATTTCTTCACGTCTGAAAGATATATATCTTCATTTTTTTAAATAACTGGTTTACATAATCATAGATATATTCCACAAAATATTCTGAAAATTTATCATTTAGATTTTCTTTCATTAAAATTTTTAATACTGCAAAATAAAAAATTTTATGTAGAATTTTGCCGAATTTTGTCCTACAACGAAATGTTACCTGAAATTCCAAAATCGAGATTTAGTAATTCGTTTACATTGACGATTGAATAAAATTTATCTTTTGATATTGATGTTCTTACATTGGTGATGTTGATCTTGGTGATATTGATCATGGTGATATTCTTATGAACAAATCACAAATGTAAGAATATCACCAAGATCAACATCATCAATGTAAGAATAGCACCAATATCACCAAGATCAACATCATCAATGTAAGAATATCACCAAGAGCAACATCACCAATGTAAGATCACCAATATCACCAAGATCAACATCATCAATGTAAGAATATCACCAATATCATCAAGATCAATATCATCAATATCACCAAGATCAACATCACCAATGTAAGAATATCAACAATATCCAAAGTTAAATTTTATTTAATCGTCAATGTAAATGAATTAATAAATGTCGATTTTGGAATTTCAGGTAACATTTCGTTGTAGGACATCTTGGTGATATTGATGATATTGTTCTTGGTGATATTAGTGATATTCTTACATCGGTGATATTGATCCTGGTGATATTGGTGATATTCTTACATTGGTGATGTTGATCTTGGTAATATGCTACTATTGAAAAAATAACTTAGATATGTTTATAAATTCTGTTTAAAACATCAGTTCTCAACCAGTGGTACGTGTATAATCTTGACTTTCTATTTGTATCGAGGCATATTTTTGTGTTGTTTGTACTGAAATTTTCGAATTTTGAGTTTAGTGTTACGCATTTATGAAAAGGTTAAGAACCACTAGTTTAAAATATTATTCGATGTCTCTTATTTCAATACAATTACATCATATAATAACCTAGAATAATTAAAAAAAAAAAAAAACATTATTCGATTTGAAAGATTATAAAAATAATTTTATATACATATCAATGCATTCTTATTTTTATATTTTATATCATTTTGTATTTATATAATCATAATTATAAAATACAAAATGAAATTAATTTAATATTTTTTATCAATTTCCAATAAATTCTACCTTATACTTTCCAATGCAATTTTAAAGGAAGATGTAGAAGTCCAAACGTTGCGTACACACAAAATGAAGAAATTAAAAAAATATTATACAATTAAAATTTCACTAAAAATTTTAATCTCGGTTTTATTAACCAAAAATTTTTTTTGCATAGTTGTTTACTGGTAAAGTAAACAAAACTCTGACAGTACACAGAAAAAAAAAAAAAACTTAAAGCGATATCATACTGTTTTCAATTACGAATTTCCTCATAAAAAAACAAAAGAATTGCTTTCCTAACTGAAAGAATTTTCTTCTTTCTGGACTATATCAATATTTTTCCAATTATTGTTATGTAAGACATGATAAACATAACCATAATGTTTTTCAGTATGAAGCAATTTAATTTTCTGCTCTATTGCTAACGGTGTTGTGAAACAATATGGCAACAACATGGCTTCTAATGATGATTTTTAATATACTATAAGGGGCAATTATGCAAAAACAATATTTTGTTTGAATTATCTTATTATAAAAAACATCAAAAAAGAGGATTACAGTACTTTTGTTTACTGGACTATTGGCTTCTGGATTATTTCAACTGCAACTCTCCACGAAAAATGGATACAATGAATTATATATATATATAAAATAGGTTGGTGTTTGCTGCACAAACAGAGAGTAAATGAATATCTCAGACTATCTTGAACTGTCTCTGTATCAAAATAAAACAAAATGAATTTATGTAGCTTCATTTCTTCAATATTTATTTCAATTTATTAAGAAACTTTTCAAGTCTAACTTAGTCGCTAAATTACAGTTAAAGTTTATTTATTTATTTTATTTCTATCACAAATAAATTTTTCTAATTTATCTTTATCCACAAATGTGTTGTACTTTAATGCAAATTTTTTTAAATTAAATTAAGAATATATTAGGATTGATTCGTAATGTGGAGAAAATTGCAATATACTCTGCTGATGAAAAATATTTTAGAATTACCAGATATACAGTGTTTTTCTACTTTGAATATACATGCAGTACAGATAACCTTCGTATAACACGGTAGACAGATTTCCTAAAAAACGCTCTATTGTCTGAAACCGTGTTATATGAGACATGGAGCCAATGAGAATGTTTTTTTAACAATATCAACTTAACTTTCCGAACTTTTTTCTACATTTAAAGTTTGTGTATCTTCTGCTCGCTTTACAAAATCTGTAATTTTGGTTTGTTCGCTCGTCCTTACAAGATCATGGTAAATTTCACGGTATGGGGATAATAAGCAATTTTGAAACTTTCTTTTGCTCAGTGATCGCATTTTATGTGTGTATTGTGTGTCCATATTATGAATTTACAAAAATTAATGAAATGTGGGATAGTAAATGCAATTTTTGCAAATGTGTTAAGTTAAAATCGTGTTATATAAGGGTTTTCGCAATTTTCTAATGATATTAGAGCAAAACCGTGTTGTAGGAAACCATTTATATGAGGGCTATATGAGGGTATAAATCTTCAAAAACAAAACAGTGAACAATTATTAACGCTTTATTATTTTCTGTCTGTTAATTATTGAAATATTACAGAAAATGTTACAATTTTCTCATTAATTTCTATATGTCGTATTAGTCTCATCATTATATTCTGAAACGATACATATAGATGTTAGCATACAGTAATACCCCGGAGTTACGTTAGTAAGTAAGATCGGGAAGCATAATGTAAGTGGAAAAGTACGTAAGTCGGAGTACCTGCAGGTTCTCAAATTTAATTTCAGGTACTTATCTCTCTCTTTATTACCAAAACAACAACAATTAAAAACATTTAATAATAGTTTAGGTTTTTCTTTAATAATTTATAAAGATTCTTAACAAATCAGCAAATGAAACATGTATGTACATGTTTCATTTGCTGTTTACTTGCTGTTTACTTCACATCTACTTAGTACATACAGTATATGTACTAAGTAGTTGCGAAGTAAACAAGTGGACAAGAAGGCAGGATGAGAAGTTACGTATCTCCGAATTTAAGTAGTAAGTCGAGATATTACTGTATTGTTCGTATTCTGATATATCACACATGTACTTCTATTCTTATTAAAGTAAACACAAAATTTAAAGATCAGTTAGAAACATCAATCATTACTTTAAGAGAAATTCGTCATTTATAATAGTAATCTTTTTAAAATTGCATAAATGTCGAATTTTTACTTGATTTTAAAATATAATTTGCATATATATTTCTTTTATTTTATTATTAAATTAAAGTTTTTTGAGTTTTTTTTATTATTACTTTATTATAAGAAGGAAACGATAGGATTTAAGATATTTTTTATTGCCATCCGAAAAAGAATGAATAATAAAAGAAGAAATACATATGATAAGTAAACATAAGAGAATTTCTGTTTCCCTTATCTAGTACCGGATTATCTTATCATCAGATGCCATAACAATACAATTTCCCAAGTGTCCAAAATATTTGTCTTCACGGTTCTCAAGAGAAAGCATCTCTGAAGAAAAAACTAAAACGTACTGACTTCCACAATCTTTGAAAGAAAACGTACAGTACAGTGAAACAAATTACAAATTTCAAAACAAGATCAACGTATTGCCAGATATTTTGACAGTTTTTGGATGTCTCATGATCCAAAAACTATCCAAAATTTCTTATTATTCTTATACACCGTGTTCTTATTTATTATTCTTATTTATCTATGTTGTTTAAAATTTAGAACCATCAACATTTATACAATAATTAAAATCCAACTGGTTATAAACAAAAATTCATAGTAGAATTTATTTTAAAAATATATGTTATTTTGATTTATTTAGAGAAATTCGATATAAGAAGGTTTTTTATTTTTTACAACTCATTTCAATGATCAACATATTGATTTTGATAACGATATGCAATTAAATATTTTCTGTGCAAACAATTAATCTATTTGATGAGAATGAGAATGTATATGTTACTCCCAAATACAGAAATCACACAATAACCGAAAAAAACAGTCACAACGCATTGTGGCCAGTTCCAAACCACCAAACACGATGCTCAACATTATTTCGCTTGTTGCTCATGATGAGGTAACATAACACGTTGTGGACGACTCCGCCAAAACCAATACACGTTCTAAGCGTTTTTAAACGACCACAGACCGTTCTGAAACAGATCAGGGCATGTGATTGTAGTAGTACGCTCCGTGTGATTGTAGTAGTACGTGTGTATTGTATGTATGTGTGTATGTGTGTGTCCGTGTGATTGTAGTAGTACGTGTGTGTGATGTGATTGTATGTATGTGTGTATGTGTGTGTCCGTGTGATTGTAGTAGTACGTGTGTGATGTGATTGTAGTAGTACGCTCCGTGTAAGGCGGCCGGATGGCCGCGTGGTAACGCGTTGGCAGGACACACAGGAGGACCCGGGTCCACCTGTGTGTCCTGCCAACGCGTTACCACGCGGGCATGGATGACGCGTGGCACAGAATCATCTGAAAAGTTTTTTCGGGGTTCTGGGCCCCGCCCAGCGATCCCCATTCTTCACTATCCTATTCCCCATAACGAGTGAAGGTGCAGTTCGTGGTTGGAACTGGCCCCGCCTCTTAGAAATCTCTGATTGGAAAGGTGCGTAAAATAGCAAAACAAAACAGTACGCTCGTGTTATTAATATAATACAATTGCGGAATTTTGACCATTTAGCGGTGTATCACACGAAAAAGGAGAGAAATTTTGGACACGGGACTTCAATTATGTGTATTTTTACAATATTTTTATTTTTTAAATCACAAATGAAGCTTTTTCATAAGTAAAATTTTTTCTTAAAAATTTTAAAAGATTTCAACAAGAACACAATCTAGCATCGAGTTAGGTCGTTTTGAACTAGCAACAATGCGTGGTGGCTATTGATTTTCATATTCTCTAATATCTAATAAAATGCACGAATTTTATTAAAGCATTTAAAAAGTGTTTGTATTCTTGTAGTTTATCAGCTAAGATTTACATCTGAGTCAAAGGCTATTCTTTAATATTTGATTCCTGAAAATTAATTAACGTAGTAGCACTTTCATAATTTATATAATCTGGACTTCTTGGAATTCAGTATAAGAAATTTTAGAATATCATATGTTATTTTCATTCGATATAGTTCTAAGAATAACACCAAATAATGGTGGCTTCTGCATATGCAGCTAAGGCTAAATTTAAGTAATAAAATTGACTATTTTTTCTGCCCACGTTATCTTCCTTTCTACGAAAAGCGGATAAATATGTATTCTACTTACGGTTAGTTCTCCCTATTTTAAAGTAAGTATAACTAGAAATAATTAACTAAACTCATAACTTCAGTTCTTAAAAATAAATTAATTGTTTAAGAAAAGAAGATTCAATAACGAATAACATCCTAATAAATTTATATAATTAAACCCGAGAAGGTTCTAGATAAATAATGGAAGAATGGTTTCTCATTCTCTTGTTAAATTAAAAATTAACAATCAAATTAATTTTTAATTACAACATTCAAAATTGTTCGAGTAACTCCTCCCATAAACATTTATTTCTGTTTATTCTTATTCCCTGTTTGTCCTTAGTCTGTTTATTAATTTCTGGTCTTTAGATACTGTTCATTTATTCTTACAGGCACTGTTACTATGACATTTTGAATTGCACAGAACTTTTTGATATTGACACTCTCATACTTATTATTGTTACTATATGCAGTGGCACATGATGAAACCTTGTTGGGATCCAGATCAGAATCGTTATGTTTTCCGTAACGTACTACTACAAACACATGTCTGATCTGTTTCAGAACGGTCTGTGGTGGTTTCAAAACGCTCAGAACGTGTATTGATTTTGGAGGAGTTGCCAACAACGCGTTGTTGTTACCTCAACATGACCAAATTTTTGAAAATTTAAATGCATTTTTTTCTTTTTTCGTTGCATATTTTATGTCCTTTCCAATCAGGAAGAATACACTAAAGGGTGGGGCCGGTTCCAACCGCGGGCTGCAACCCACATCCATGGAGAAGAGCCAGATGGTGAAGGGCTCCATCTGGCCCTCCTTCATGGATGTGGGCCAGAAAAGTTTCGCGTCCCGGGTCTGGTAAGTCTCTGAAAAGTTTTTCGGGATGCTGGGCCTCACCGGGCCGGGCCCAGCATCCCGAAAAAACTTTTCAGGAGTTACCAGACCCGGGATGCGAACCAGGATCTTCCTGCGTGGCACGCAGACAGCGTTACCACTCCGCAATTTAAATGCATTAGACTACACTGAAAGCTACTGAAATTTTTGAAAATTTAAATGCATTAGACGAAAATTTCCGAAAGAAAATTTTTGAAAAAGTCTTGAAAATATAACTATTTTAACATTTTAAAGGATACGCAGTTGCATTATAACAAATACTACAATATATCATCTTCTTGTATTACATTCAACAGAAGTAGCTTTCATTTATTTGAAGCCATTGAATGATAAATAAAATTCAGAATAAATGCTATTTTATTTATAAAAATGAAAATATTCTTTATGAGTTCGATAGAAAAATTATATAAATAGTTTCCACTGAAATTTTTAATGATTAATGGATATCATTCGATTTAAACCACAGGTTCCAAGTGCTCAGAGGACACAAAATATCATTTTATTTATTTTCGAAATGATAATATTTGAAATTTTTTATTACTTTTAATTATTTCTGAAAATATTCTCTTGTGGAATATTTTCAGATTTAGAAACACTATCAGACTATAAGATTTAGAAAGACAACATAGTATGAAGATTTTTCATGCTTTCAATAACATATAAGTGAAAATCTATATCTATAAAGTTATTAAATATTGCAAGATATATCTCTCTACATAAAGGGGCATTATATGCAGTCAAACCCCGATAAGACGCCACCATCAGTTCGGGAACGATTTTGGTGGGTAATCGGATTGGCGGTTTATCGAAAACACGTGTAGTCTAGAAATGAAAATGAACTGCGAATTTATTAAATTTAACAAAAAAAAAATATTTATATTCAGCATCCTAACTTACCTTTTCTAAAAAACTGTATACTTTATAGTATAGTATATATACCGTTTATGTACAATACTATATAGAAAACATATCCATTTCATGTTCTGATCTCTACTTTGAATTCTCTGTAAACACAGAGTACATAACAGTATATGCAGAGTACTGTACATAAACAGTATATACAATATATACTGTTTACGTACAGTACTATATAGAAAACATCTATTTCTTGTTCTGATCCTCTACTTTGAATTCTATGTAAACACAAAGTGCACAGCTTACTGAACAGAATCCTTATTTGCTCGACACGCAATAAACAATAGAAAGGATCTGCTTCTTACGATCTTAAATTTTTTACAACCTAGGTGTGAACCAGGTTTAACTCCAACTCTTCCACCCGCTGGTTATAAATGAATCCAGAGAGCTTTTAATATTGTATATACAGTATTGGTGAACTTCGGGATATAAATCACCTTATTTACCTTTGGCGGATTAACGAGGACAAATATAATACCGAAAGGAATATTTGTTTAGACGTTTGTACCGGCGGATCGGCATCTTATGGAGATTTGCCTAGTCCATTAACATAGCAAAGATCCGTTCCGCCAAATTTCTTGGCGGTCAGCGAGGGTGGCGGCTTAACGGGGGACGTCTTATCGGGGTTTGACTGAATGCTGAAAATCTAATTTTCTAAATAAAGGAAAAATTCATTAAGTAGATCATTAATTCTTTTTTTACTGATGACTATCATACTGTATAATTTAAAACAAGTTTCTTTATAGATAAATTGTAGAAAAATTCACCATAATTCTAACTAAAGAGACATTCGTGGCATTAAAATGCATAATTCATTCATTTATCAGATAGTCAATTACTGGATAATTTGAGTTTAATATGAATTATTTATTCACTGAATAATTTCAAACTAATTACTTAAAGTGAATAATTAGCTATTAACAACATATATCAACAAGTGGCGTATGTTGCGATGTTATACTGTTATTGATATATGGAAAGACATTACTTTTGAAAAATTCGTTTTCAATTAACTAAATTCAAGTTAATTAATTTAATTAATTCAGATTAACATTAAAAGTATTATGTGTAGTATATCAACTGCTTACTTAATAATTGAATTAGAATTTCCGGAAAAATATAAAAGATATTGTATACATTTTTTTTTTTTTTTTAATTTTGATGTTATGATAAAAGTGATATGAAAACTAGATAATTCAAAATTTTCAGTTTTGTTAATTTTATATTTATCAAATTATTCTGTTTGATCTATAAAACTACCATGTGAATCTGTAGATCATCATTACAGATGATCTACAGATTCACGTGGTAGTTTTATAGATCAAACAGAATAATTCTATAGAATGTTGTAGAATGTTGAAAATCTAATTTTCTAAAAACGGGAAAAATTCATTAAGTAGATATTCTGTACATTAAATAGAATAATTCTATAGAATTATCATGTGAATCTACAGATCATCTATGATGACGATCTACAGATTCACATGGTAATTCTATAGATCAAACAGAATAATTCTATAGATTATCTATGATGACGATCTACAGATTCACATGGTAATTCTATAGATCAAACAGAATAATTCTTCTATTATTCTGTTAGGATCTGATAGGATATCGAAAGTTTTTCTTATTAAATTTTACATCACTTTCCATCCTATTGGGTAATAAGAAGTAAGGTATTTCAATGGCCTTATAATATAAATTATATAATGAACATTCCACACGTATGTCGATAATTTACATCAGAGCGAAATATATTTAAAAATAATCTACAAGATAATAAAAATTAAAAACTCGATCTACTCTTTTTTATAACTTTCGATAAATATGGATTTAAATTAATCCAGAATTAATGACTTAAGCCGCATACATCTTTCTTTGTCATTTCCCGATCAATAATCATAACATAATCTTCTCATCCAAATTTAATTTGTTCTCCTTACATCAAAGTACAGTTCCCTTAATGTATTATTAATTACAATATTTAACCACTATTCAAAAATCTAAGTAAGATAAATTTAAACGTCTGTATGTATATATTTTTTAATATCACCACCAAAACAGTGATTAAAATGCCATTAAAATCAAACCAATAAACTATACAAAAACTTAAAGAAAAAAGGCAGGAATGGATATTAAATTTAAATAATTCATATATAATCCTGTGAATATCATAATCTATTTTTAATCAATTTATTCTATAAAATATTTTTATTAAACATTTTTATTTAGGTATTTGCGTGCTGACTTCTATAACTCCTTTCACCTTTATGTATTGAATATCATCTAATATGTGTTGTCACCTGTGTAATTTACGTGGGCCAATATTTGTTTGTCAACGGCCGATGCGAGCAGTGTCCCATAAGTTTTCTAACGCGATGTAATATTAAATCTAATCAACTTAGATCTACTGTTATGGTTGACAGCTTTACATTAATGAGTGGCAGAATATATACGCCTCCCAAGATTCATTTTCTTAGTATGTAGTAAAATATTCCTGTAGAAATATCTTATGCAGTTTTATATTTTTCAGTTTATTATAAAGGATAAGGATAACCGCACTTATATTTTTTGATATCATCTAGGAGATAAAATATTATAAAATATAGAATTAAAAGTAGAATACTGTAATGGTTAACAAAACCAGATCAAGTGAGATCACAAATTTTCGAAATGAAAAAGAAGTCACATTATTCA